>CM040625.1:49353608-49535016 GCA_022817965.1 Solanum lycopersicoides | reverse complement strand
TGCTCACATGATCTATGTCGGTTAAAGTTAAAGTTCCCAATGAATGAATGAGGTCAACCTCAAATGATGCACATAATGAAATGAACGATACCAAAGGTGTTAGGATAGGATAATCAAGAGGGGAGCTAGACTCAAGTAATGACACTAGGTTATTCTTGATCATTGCACAACAAACCCGATGAAAGTCTTAAAATACATCCTAGGTATAGCTGGTGTTCACACTAGCCTATGAAAGAAACGAAATAAAGTACGTATGAATGAATGAAGCAGACTCTGTGTTTGCTAATGAAGACTCCCTAGTTGAGGTCCCATATGATGAGCCCTCATTTTGGAAAATCTTAATGTCAAGTCCATGATTCCAAGGTCTCATGGCATATGAATGAATGTTATAAAATATGTTATGTGATATATGCAATATGATATGTGCTATGTGTAAGATGTTATGTGCTGTGTGCAATATGATAAGTATGATTATGCATGTTACTCTGATGACATGACTTTCCTAATCCAAATTTGGAAAGTTCCCTAACTTTCCTAATTCCAATTTGGCAAATCCACTGACTTGACTTTCCATAATCATGTTGTTAGGAAAAAGCTATTCTTACTCATGCATGTCCTTGGTGTGTGCTTGCATATACCCATACTTAGTACAAGTTTGTACTAATCCCATACAACTATATATTTTTAGGTGCAGGCATAGGTGGACGCTAGAGCTTACAGGTTGACGTTGTAGCTATCCGGATGCGGAGCTTTCATCCGGACTTGGTAGGCCCTCATGCTTTCGAGGATGTCTACTGTTATTATCTAGCTTGGATGTAGGCTTCAGCTAGTGGAGCATGTTCCACTAGTGTTTCTTCCACTTTCATTTAAGACTTTGCATTGGTGTCGTTTTGGTAAAAATACGTTTAATGCAATTATGAACTGTTTCTTTCATTTGATTATCTCTATATTAGATGGTTGATTTGTGAACGCCCATGATGTTAAGTTTAAAATGTTTAGCATGAAATAAGAAAACAAAAAGTTCAAATTTTCCGCTAAAATTAACCTAGATGAAGTAAGAATGACGTATGTAGGCTTGTCTGCGACCTCTGAGAGGATATCGACGCCGGTCTCGTTTGGGTCTAGATTCCGGTCGTGACACCCAATAAGCCATTATTTTTTTGTTTTTTGGACACTTTTTAGACACGGACCCTAAACTACTCTCTATCAAATAGTCTAAAAGAAATAAAAGAAAATTCACACATGACAATGAGTAAAACCGAAAGAATGCAACTATTCCTACAATACAAGAAAACCCTATTGTTGGCTAGAGGATACACATTGGGTTGCCTCCCAATCAGCACTTGATTTAACATCGCGGAACGACGCAAGACACTTGATTACTCATACTTCATCAAGACGATATGCCTCAACCACTTGATTTGTATTTTCCGCATGCCCAAGGTAGATCTTCATTCTTTGTCCATTAACTGTGAATCTTGCACCCTCCTTGTTCTCCAACTCAACCGCACCATGAGGTTTCACTTTAGTGATAAAAATGGACCAGTCCATTTGGACTTGAGTTTGCCCCGAAACAAGTGCAACCTAGAGTTACACAAAAGCGCCAAGTCCACAACCGCAAATTCGCACTTCTCAATCTTTTGGTCATGGTACTTCTTCTTCTTTTATTTGTAGAGGGCTGAACTTTCATATGCCTTCAAGAGAAACTCATCAAGATCATTAAACCCATTTAATCTCTGTTATGCTGCTTCACTCCAATCAAGCTTCAGTTTCTTCATTGCCCACATGGCCATGTGCTCTAACTCAACCGGCAAGTGACAAGCCTTCCCATATACAAGTTGGTATGGAGACATATATATGGGAGTCTTGTATGATGTACGGTAGGCCCAAAGAGCATCATTAAGCCTCCTTTACCAATCCGTTCTACTAGCATTCACCGTTTTTGCCTGAATTTGCTTACTTTCTCTGTTTGACACCTGAACTTGCCCACTAGTCTATGGATGGTAAGGAGTGGCTACATTGTGGCGAACCCCATATTTCTCCAATAACCATTTGAACAACTTGTTGCAAAAGTTGGATCCCCCATCACTAATAATGGCCCTAGGGGTGCCAAATCTAAAAAATATGTTCTTTTTCAAGAACGCGGTGACACTCTTCCCTTCATTGTTTTCAAGTTCTATGGCTTCCACCCATTTTGACACATAATCCACCGCCACAAGAATGTAATTCATCCCATGAGAACTCATAAAAGGGCCCATAAAATCAATGCCCCAGACATCAAACAACTCAATTACTAGAATGGGATTCAAATGGAGCTCTTGCCTCCTCGAAATACCTCCATCTCGTTGTCACCTATCACATGACTTTGCGAACTCATGAGCATCTTGGTGGATGGTTGGACAATAGTACCCACACTTTAAAATCTTATGGGCGGTCCTGATACCACTATGATGCCCTCCCACATGCGAGGATTGGCATGCTTCCAAAACACTTAGCATATCAACTTCCGGCACACATCGTCGAATAAGCCCATCGACACAACTTTGGTAAAATTAAGGCTCATCCCAAAAGAGCTTTTTCACATCATGCATGAACTTTTTCTTCTTGACACATTAAGCATTTCTTATCTTATTCATTTTTAGGGTTGTTACATTATCCCCCCTTAGGAACATTCGTCCCCGAATGACACTACCACTATATAGCGTAATGCCAATCAGATCATAACATAATCACTATGAACAGTCAAGTAATAGTAACAAAATATGGAGATATAAGGAAACTTAGACTTAAGAGTAAGAAGTCTAACCTCAAGAGCTGAAAAGATGAGGGTAACGGGATCTCATGTCGGCCTCAGCCCCCCAAGTAGAACCCTCAACAAGATGATTTCTCCACAAAACCTTCACTGTGGCAATCTCCTTGTTCCTCAGCCGCTTGATCTGTCTGTCTAAGATCTCAGCAGGTACCTCCTTGTAGGACAAGTCTTCATCGACCCCCAAACCTTCCAAACGTAGAATCGATGCTGGATCACCTAGGAACTTCTTTAACATGGATACATGAAAGACTGGATGGACAGAAGCTAGCTCCGCTGGTAAAGCCAACTCATAGGCCCTCACCCACACGCTGTAGGATCTCGTATGGCCCAACATACCTCGGACTCAACTTCCCCTTCCTGCCAAACCTCATCACCCCCTTCATAGGTGATATCTTCATATAGACCTGGTCACCAACATCAAACTCTAAGGGCCGTTTTCTATTATCTGCATATGACTTCTGCCGACTGTAAGCAGTAGCCAACCTGTCCCTAATCACTCTAACCTTCTCTAAGGCCTCATGAATGATCTCTGGACCCAAAATGGATGACTCTACAACCTCGAACCACCCAACTGGAGATCTAAACCTCCTACCATATAGTGCCTCAAATGGTGCCATCCCAATGCTGGAGTGATAGCTATTATTATGCGAGATCTCTTTCAAAGGCAGATGGCCATCCCAGCTACCCCTGAAGTCAATCACACACGCTCTCAACATGTCCTCCAATGTCTGAATGGTGCGCTCTGCCTTCCCATCAGTCTGAGGATGAAAGGCAGTACTAAGATTTACCTGCGTGCCCAAGCTCTTCTGGAAAGATCTCCAGAAATGTGAAGTAAACTGAGCTCCTCTATCTGAAATGATAGACAAAGGAATCTCGTGCCATCTCACAATCTCATCAATATAGAGTCTCACATAATCTTCGGCTCTGTAAGTAGACTTCACAGGGATAAAGTGGGCAGACTTAGTCAATCTATCCACAATAACCCATATGGAGTCATGCTGCCTCCTAGTCCTCGGAAGACCAACCACGAAGTCCAAATTAATGGACTCCCACTTCCAAGTCGGAACCTCAATAATCTGAGTCAGACCGCCAGGCTTAAGATGTTCTGCCGTAACGTGCTGACAATTAGGACACTTGGCCACATATTCTGCAATATCCTTCTTCAGACCATCCCACCAATAAATCTGCTTAAGATCATGATACATCTTGGTGGAACCTGGATGTATGGAATATCTGGAACCATGGGACTCTGCAACAATCCTGGTCCGCAAATCATCCACATCTGGTATACACAGCCTGTCCTGATACCTAAGTATTCCATCACCTCCCAAAGCGAAGGACTCATTCATCTTTATCAACATTGAGTCCTTCAGCTCTATCAACATAGGATCTAGATGCTGACCCTGCTTGACTTCAATTACCAAGGATGATTAAGAACTAGGATGAACTGAAACACACCCACCAGTATAGTCAACCAATCGCACACCTAGTCTGGCCAGTTTGTGTACATCTTTCACCAACTCCTTCTTCTTATCCTCAACGTGGGCTGTACTTCCCATGCTCATCCTGATCAAAGCATCAGCCACAACATTAGTCTTACCTGGATGGTAGTGAACATTCATGTCATAATCCTTCAACAGCTCCAACCATCTCCACTGACGTAGATTCAACTCCCTCTGTGTGAACACGTACTGGAGACTCTTGTGGTCTGTGAATACATCCCCATGCACTCCTTAAAAGTAGTGCCTCCACAGCCTTAGTGCAAACACCACATGTGCCATCTCCAGGTCATCAGTGGGATAATTTTTCTCATGAACCTTGAGTTGTCTGGACGCGTAGGCTATTACCTTACCAACCTGCATAAGAACACAACCCAAACCAACCCTAGATGAATCACAGTAAACAGTGTAATTCTCACCACACTTAGGCAAAGTAAGCACCGGGGCGGAAGTGAGTCTGTCCTTGATTTCCTGGAAGCTCTTCTCACAAGTCTCCGTCCATTCAAACTTGGCTTTCTTCTTAGTCAAAGCTGTCAATGGTGCAGCAACGGAAGAAAAGCCCTCCACAAACCTGCGGTAGTAACCAGCCAATCCCAGAAAGCTATGGATGTCAGTGGGAGTAAGAGGCTTTGGCTAGTTCTTCACAGCCTCAGTCTTCCTGGGATCCACCTCCACGCCCTGATCATACACAACATGACCCAGGAAGGTCACTGATCTAAGACAAAATTCACACTTGCTGAATTTGGCATACAGTTGATGTTGTCTAAGTACCTGCAAGGTTAGTCTCAAATGTAGTTCATGCTCTTCCTTGGTCCTAGAGTAGATGATAATGTCATCAATGTATACTATGATGAATGAGTCAAGGTATTCTCGGAAGACTAGGTTCATGAGGTCCATAAATGCAACAGGTGCATTTGTAAGACCAAATGACATGACTAAGAACTCATAATGACCATAACGGGTACGAAAGGCTGTCTTTGGGATATCTCCATCCCTAACCCTAAGTTGATGATACCCTGAACGAAGATAAATCTTAGAGAAGAAACTAGACCCTTGGAGCTGATTGAACAAATCATCTATTCTGAGAAGTGGATACTTATTCTTTATAGTGACTTTGTTGAGCTGCCGATAATCCATACACATTCTAAGGGTTCCATCCTTCTTTTTCACAAACAACACTGGAGCGCCCCAAGGGGATATGCTCGGCTGAATGAAACCCTTGTCAGTGAGATCTTTTAACTGCAGCTTCAACTCTTTGAGTTCAGCTGGAGCCATTCTGTAAGGAGGAATTGAAATTGGTTTAGTATCGGGTTCTAAGTCGATACCAAAATCAATCTCTCGAGGGGGAGGGACTCCAGGAAAATCATGAGGAAATACATCTAGTAACTCATTCACTACAGGCACTGAGTCTATGGAAGGAATGTCATGATCTAAATCATTAACACTCACAAGATGACACAATAACCCCTTGGACATCATTTTATTGGCCTTAAGGTTCGAAATCAAGAGGTTAGGACGACTCGAGTTGTACCCCTCCCGACTAGCTCCTCTTCATCAGGGAAACAAAATCTCACCACTCTACTACGACAGTCCAAGCAAGCATAACAACTGTGAAGACAGTCCATGCCAAGAATAACATCAAAATCATGCATGGGTAACTCAACTAAGTCTGCACACATAGTCTTACCACTTACAACTATTGGGCAATCCTTGTATACCCTATAAGTTCTTACATTTTCTCCTAAAGGTGTACTAACCACTAAAGGATCATGCAGAACTTCAGGCAATATCTCAAAAGTGAGAGCAAGAAAAGGAGTTACAAAGGAAAGCGTAGACCCTGGATCAAGTAAAGCATAAACATAAGTTGAGAATACTTGCAGCATACCTGTGACCACATCAGCGGATTTCTCCTGCTCCTCCCTGCCCTTCAGGGCATAGAACATGTTCCTCCTAGGAGGCTCGGCTGCTGCTGCACCCTGTGGATTAGGCCTAGGCTGAGCATTACCTCCAGCCTGACCTCTGTTCTGTGGGCAGTATCTAACCATGTGCCCACTCTTACCGCAACCGAAGCAGGAATTAGTTCCATGTCTGCACTCTCCACTTTGAGCATGGCCACACTTAGCATAGTTCTTTTTGGGACGCTGCATCTCACCTCCATTGCCCTTCTTGGGCTTAGGTCTGCCTCCTCTAGGTGTTGTACTCCTCTGAGAATTAGAGTTCCCAGAACTCTGTTGCCCCTTCTGGAACCTGGGCTGCTCACGAACGCCAAAATTGTTTCTGTGGGCTCCATGGCTGGGACCTGCTTGATCTTGAGGCTTAGGCCTCCTAGCATCATGAATATTCCCTATTTTTGCGGCTGTTCTCTAACTGCTGGACATGCATCATCAACCTGGAGAGGTCCATATTATCATGGAGCATCGCAGACCGACACTCCTCCTCCAGATCTCCATTGATTCCTGTGAGGAACCTGCTCATCTCATCCCTGCTGTTAGATACAAGGGAAGTAGCATACCTAGATAATTTAACAAACTTCAGTACTCATCTCATCCTTGCTATTAGATACTAAGGAAAGTAGCATACCTGGATAGTTCATAAAACTTCAGGGAATACTCACTGACTTTCATAGATCCCTGCTTAAGGTTGATAAGCTCCTTAACCTTTGCCTCACTCATCTGCCTAGGAAAGAATCTCTCCAGGAAGGCTGTCTTAAACAGCTCCCATGTGACTGGAACTCCGCCCAAAGCTCGTCTATCCTTCCATATCTTGCACCAAATTTGTGCAACATCCTTGAGATGATAGGAAGCCAGCTCAGCCTTCTCAGTATCTGTGTCCCCCATAGCCACCAGAATCTTATGCACCTAGTCCACAAACTCCTGGGGATCCTCTGAAGTCTTGGACCCTGTAAAAATAGGAGGATTCATCCTCGTAAAGTCTCGCAGCCTGTCATCCATGCTACGTACTGGTGGGTTCTCCCTCTGAACATTCTGCCAGTTGACCTGGTCAGTCATGGCCTGGGCCTGCATAGTGATGGCCTGTGCCATCTGGGCCAGAGATGCCCGCACCTCCGCATCAGTCAACCCAGCTGGGTTAACCGGCATAGCCACTCCTTCAGCTGGAGACTGGGGTAGAACCTAATTGCCCCCAGCAGCTGCACCTCCTCTCCTTTGACCAATGGTTCTCTTAGTATTCATTCTCTCAAAACAACAAAGATTGATGTTAGACACGCTCATAACACCAACAAACTAGACATTAGGAAAAGCACGATAAGATCAGAAGAAGGGAAATTTTCCTACGCATCATGCAGTCTGTAATTCAGGGTAGTGGTGCACTTCACTACCATGACTTAGAAGCTACTCAATGTGGTTGATGTGAACTCATTATTCTCGAATTTAACCTAGTGCTCTGATACAAACTTTGTCACGACCAGAATCTAGACCACAGACGAGACCGGCGTCGTTGACCTCTCAGGGGTCGCAGACAACCCTACATAGGTCATTCTTACTTCATCTAGGTTAATTTTAGCGGAAAATTTGAACTTTTTGTTTTCTTATTTCATGCTAAACATTTTAAACTTAAAATTATGTGCGTTCACAAATCAACCATCTAATATAGATATAATCAAATGAAAGAAACAGTGCAATACTGTAATAAATGTATAATTGCCAAAATGGCACCAATACAATGTCTGAAATAAAAATGGAAAGAAACACTAGTGGAAAATTCTCCACTAGCTAAAGCCTACATCTAAGCTAGATAGTAATGGTAGACATACTCTAAAGCATGAGGGCCTACCAAGTCCGGATGAAAGCTTCACGTCCGGATAGCTGCAACGTCAACCTGTAAGCTCTAGCGTCCACCTGTGCGTGCACCTAAAAATATAATGTTGTATGGGATTAGTACACACTTGTACTAAGTATGGGTATATGCAAGCAGACACCAAGGATATGCATGAGAAAGGATGGCTCTTTCCTAACAACATGATTATGGAAAGTCAAGTCAGTGGACTTGCCAAATTAGGATTAGGAAAGTTAGTGAACTTTCAAAATTTGGATTAGGAAAGTCAATGAGATTTCTAAATTTGGATAAGGAAAGTCACTGAGCTTTCCAAATTCGGATTAGGAAAGTCATGCCATGAGTGTAACATGCATCATCGTACTTATCATATTGCACACAACACATAACATCTTACACATAACACATATCACATAGAATATAGCACATAATATCTTTTACAACATTCATTCATATGCCATGAGACCTTGGAATCATGGACTTGACATTAAGACTTTCCAAAATGAGGGCTCAACATATGGGACCTCAACTAGGGAGTCTTCATTAGCAAACACAGAGTCTGCTTCATTCGTTCATACGTACTTCATTTCATTTCGTTCATAGGACAGTGTGAACACCAGCTATACCTAGGGTGTAGTTTAAGACTTTCATCGGGTTTGCTGTGCAATGATCAAGAATAACCTACTGTCATTACCTGAGTCTAGCTCACCTCTTGATTATTCTATCCTAACACCTTTGGTATCATTCATTTCATTATGTGCTTCATTTGAGGCTGGCCTCATTCATTCATTGGGAACTTTAACTTTAACCGACATAGATCATGTGAGCATCATGAAATCCAGTGTCTCCCCCACACAAAAAAGAGGTGGAATAACCGGCCAAAGTGACCCAAAACATGCTAGAGTACATGGGAATTTAACGCCGCCAGATCCCTATATTGGCAGTATAGGTTCGAAGACCAGGAGATATAAGGAGACCCATACCCGGCAAGCTGGACAGTCTCATCTCATGAGAGTTACGTGAACCTCCCCTTCCCGAAAGAAGGCATCACCGCTCATAGCTAGTCTATCGGTGCTCAGTATAAAGTTCATTACATTTAACTCATACGTCATGGAAGCTGGATTCTAGTATGAGGACATCATAGCTCAATAGATGATTTCTCATCTCATCATTAGTATTAAGTGTGTTAATCTCAATACTTTCATTAGAGTGTTCATAGAGACTGGTCTCTTCATTAACGTTACACTCTCATAGGTGAGTATGTTTTGGTAACATTTACTTAGGATCATTTGAGATTGTTCTCATCTTTTACATTAGCCTCATATCATGTTGTCACCACATTCATTAACATTAGCACATTTGCTCTTCATAATTACTCACCACATTTTACGTGAATGTTCATTTCATCATATTCCAATATACTTGACCATTTGTGTGTTTCACACTCTTACTTAACCCTTCTAGGGTTTCGTCATTTCATTACATAATAATCATTTCATCGTATGCCAATGCACTTAGCCATTTAGTGTGTTTTATACTCGTACTTAACCTATTATAGGGTTACTTCATTTCATTACATACATCTTAGGTTCACTTATTTTTAAACGTATGCTAGACTTATGGGTCTATACATACAAGCCATGAAGCTTCATTCATAGTTCGTTAAGTGATTCATATCTTCCTAAGATTATGTAATACAAGACTTATGTATCTTGTATTTATGCCAAGATATCGATTTCGATCTAAGTAGGTGGGATTATTCTTGAACATTTAATTCACGTATGACTTATGTATCAATACATAAGTTTGGGTAAGGGAACCCAAGTTCGAACCACTTTGACAATACTTACATTTTTCCTTGACTTTATTTTAGTCTTCATGACATTGGGACCCTAGATCGAACCCCAACATCAACATTCTATCTTTATTTTTCTCCTTGGGTTTTCTCTTAATCTGGCCGAAGGGTTGTGGGATCGAACCCCCACAACCCCTTTTATTTTTCATTTAAAATCTTATTGTCCCATTTCGCGTATACCAAGAGGTTGTGGGATCAAACCCCTACAGCCTCTTTTTATATTAGTCTTTATTTCGCTTGAATTGGGAGGTTGTGGGTTCGAACCCCCACAGCCTCCTTATTTTATTTTTAATTTCGCTAGGGGCTGTTAGGTTGTGGGTTCGAACCCCCACAGCCTCCTTATTTTTATTTTTAATTAAAATTTACTTAGTTAGGCGTTTGGCAGTGAGGTTGTGGGATCGATCCCCCACAACCTCACTTTATTTTCTTATTTAATTCGCCCTTCTCCTTTCCAGCCTTGAGGTCATGGGTTCGATTCTCACGCCTCACATTTTCCTTTCTTTAATTTTTTTCTTTCATTCGCTGTCTGGAGGTCGTGGGTTCGATTCCCACGCCTCCCATTTATTTATTTAAATTGTTGTTCTCTCCTTCCCCAACCAGCAGACCCCAGTTCGAATCCCCCCAACCCCATTTCATTACTTCTTGCGAGATTAAGGTTCCACACGGGTGAGGTCACAGGTTCGAATCCTGGTCGCCTCACCCCTTTAAATTAATTTAGTTTTTTCCAGATTTCTTCATTAAACTTTAGCCTAAACTAAAATTGTATTTTTGGCTGCAACTTTATCATCTTATTAACTTATTTTCATCAATATTTTCACTTGAAAATTTAGGACAATTCATGGATCGTTTGATAATTTTTGGGGTAGTATTTCATGGATTCGTTTAGCCAAAATGTTGACACTCAAATCAGCCCCATCTCCATTTTAATGAACATCATGATTAAATAGATTTATACACGTAAAATGACAACCAAAACATTATCAAACTTGAAGCCTAAATCGAAACCTCATTCACAGTGCATTTACACTAACCTTTTCGCACATACAGACACTTGCACAAATTTTCGAATACATGGTTTTCTTTCCTACGATTTCAAGTATACAATCAAAATCATGTTCATCACAAAATCATAACATACCTAAATCTACCAGCAATCATACCCAACCTACGATTCATTGGGAGCTAGTGACAGGGGCATGCAAAAGGGGAAACAATCCTAGTTTTCGAATGAACAATATGAACTTTAAGGGGTCTCTTGGGAAAGGTACCAAGAGAAAAGAAAACCCATACCTTATTTTCACGTTCAAAACTTGAAGTTGCTGCCCAAAAACTCCATTCAAGAACTCGTCTAAGCCTCCACAATATCAACTCCACTCGAATGACAACCTCCCTTAGCCTAGTGTGCGATTAACGTTTGTTTTCTTGTGATTTTGTGTGAGTTCTTCAAGTGTGAAGAACTTGGTTTAGTTTTCTGCTTTTGTATCTTTTTTTGTCAGAGAAATGTCATGTGAAAGAATGGGAGAGATTGAGCGTGAGAGTTGAGAGATAGACGTGAGAGAGTGGGAGTTATATTAGGCTTAGGAGTCTAGTTTAAGACTTAGTCAAATAAAGTTTAGTTAATTAATAAAAATCTGATTTTTATTTTATTTTATATCAGATAATGAATAATAATTATTAATTAATTTCATTAATTCAATAGCTTAAATAAGAATCACATAAATTCATTGCTTCCACCTAGGTTCGAACTCGGGTGGAGCAAGACATAACTTCAAGAGCTCTATTTCGTCTCTCTCTCCCCAATTTGCCCCTCCACCTTATTAAATAATTAATTAATTATTTATTTAGGGTAATTACGATATTACCCTTAGCCTGTTAAAAGACCATTTTACCCCTAGACCCTCAAAACTTAAGATTTCCTCTTTTTAAGTCCGGTAAAGACTTCTTCGATTAAATCTTCGTATTCGAGAGCCCTACATGGTTGGTCCCAACCTTTATAAGCTCAACTAACTCCCCAAGTTAGTTGGATTGGCTGTAGCAAGGGTTCCATGGTCTGGTTCTACGCGCATCAATCCGTGTGAACCCTGGTCTAATTGTAGGCATTCTTGACACATTAAGCATTTCTTATCTTATTAATTTTTAGGGTTGTTACAATGATAATGTATCTAAACTAAAAGGATAGTTCTCACTTGTGATCACCCATGAGCTATTATGATAGGATATGGAGGTCTCACGTTAGTAAGTACGGGCTCCCACATGGGTTCCTCACGTTAGTAAGTCTAGGTTTCTAGACACAATCTCTTTGACCCTTAACTATGTGCCCACATAGGACTCTAGCTTTGTGTATCCACCTAAATATCTATGTACGAATGATTACACCTTAGAAAAGTGTTAACCCTTTCTTTTCAGTGTGGGAATAGAACACCGGATTCCATGTAGCTCACATGGTCTCATGTCGGTCATTGAACTTCTTTCCCTAACATAAAGTAAACGTATGAACAAGTTATGTATCTGAATTCTTATTAGGGTTGTCTTCAAGGTTACTACATAGTGTGAGGGATGGTATGGGACTTCTCTTACACATTGCACATGTAGGATCCTATAAAATGATTCTAGTAGTGTTTCTTTTATGATTATGATTATCATTACGATTATGTTGATAAGATATGATTAGTATTGATGTTTGAAACATGTTATATATGAGAATATGTCGAAAGTATGAAGTGGGTTGCTTAATGTGATACTTAGATTTGGATAGGGTTATAGGGCTTTATTCTTTGCATTGCACAAATGTTGCTTGAGTTACTTATATGTTGTTATGATTATGATGTTCCTTATATGTGCATATTGAATTGTTGGTCATTGTGCATAGTTTTGACTAAATGGTGTATTTTCTCATGCATTAACGATTTTATCCATAGGTACCATACTTAGTACTTCTGTTTTCTACTAACCCATATCTCTTCCCTTTCCCAAACATTGTAGGTTCGGGCCGTTGAGGTATCATTGAGGCTAAAGCAAGAAGGCTTGGACTAGACTCTCCAAGTTTTGTATGCCCTCCAGTTCGAGGATGCTACCACACACTCTATCTTAGTAGTACTTGTATTGTCTAATAGACATTAATTTCTTTCATATTGTTGAAGATATTAATGTAAGTCCTATATGGTAATTATGGATTTGTGTAACGGTTTTGCCCGGATTGTTTGACTTCATTTAGATAGTTGATATGAGACAAAGATTTAGACTAAATTCCAATGTGGTTATATTGTGTATGCAAGAATCCTATGTATGCTTCCTATATAGAGGTCTATGTAATCCTCATTTCTATATAAGTAAGAGTATTAAATTTTTCCGTATTTTTGACATATGATATGATATGATGAAGGCTAAGAGGATTGTCTTAGTCCTCTTCTAGGATAAGGACGAGGACGCCGGTAATGACTAGGGTGTACTTTAGGTCGTTACATAGACATTGCACAAGTAGCTATCTAAGGGAGTCCTAGGAAGGTGGTCTAATGCATGTTCATATGTTTATGTTTCTATTGCATGACATTGTGTTAGTGTCTAGATGAAGTGATGATATTCATGATATGAAGTACTAATATGACTATGTGACTAAGGTCCTACATTGAAGAGTATGTAGTTGACTATAGTATTATGTTTGGTATATGAAATATATGTTAAGGATTGTACTCTCGTGATAGGTTTACTAAGTATTTTTGAGGTTATGGGGCTTCACATGTACATTGCACTAGTAGACTTAGATTGGGATTGTGAGTAAGGTCTCATAATGTTCTATGTGAAGTGTAAATTAGTATATGTGCAAAGTGAATAGAGTTCACTGTAATGTCCGTAAGGTCTTGGCTTAAATGTGTCTATAATCTGCTATACTTCTATGATGATATGTGATGACTTGTATAGAATGTGTGTATGATTCCCTTGTGGCTTTAAGGTGATGCATTGAAGAAAGTATCACTAGATGGTTACTTGGAAGGTTAACGAATTTAGAAGAAAAGAGTTCACTGTAAGAGGAATTATGCTTACTGTAAAGTGGAGGTGCATATTGTAAAATGTTCCTAAATTTCCTTAAATGCATTGTATGATTTTATAGTATGTTTGACCATGAGATATGCCTATATGAAGTGTGTAAATGATATAATGCTTATTGTATAAAGGTTTTATGAAGATTTCACAAAAAGGCATGAAGTATGATTTCAAGTAAAATGTCCTTTTAAAATGCATGTTTTTTCATAGTTGCCATACTTAGTGCATTCTTGTACTAACTCCATTCTGCTCTACCCTTTTACTCAAAGTGTAGGTTATGGATGCTTAAAGGATGTCTTTAATGGTGAGGAGCTTGATATGTGATTCCCAAGATGAAGGAAAGGAATCCTTAACTCCAACGATTTCCTAATGTCTAGCTTACTGTAAAGTCTTTTAATATTGTACTTATGATTTATGTTGTAAGGGTCGTGTCCCTAATGTACTCTAATTATGTTGAGAATTAGATGGAAAAGAGACTTAAGGTCTAAATATGTATTATGTCTTGTATTATATATATTTATGAAGTGATGTTTCTAACATATGATGTGCTATGAAAAGTTTTAAATTTTCCGCTAAATTTACTATGACAATGTGATGAATGATAACTATGGACTTTTATAAGACCTCTGAGGTCAAGTACGCCATGTTTCTTCTAGGGGGTACTCCCCGTATGTGACAAACGTAGTATCAGATACAGGTTTATGAAAGTTGTTTTAGGTTCCAAAAGTATCATATTGCCATGTCTAGTAGAGTCTCATATCATTGGTGGTGAGTCGCGACACATTCGTGGAGATAAATATCCTTATAGCATGACCCCTACCCATATGAACCATATATGAATGTGTGATCAAAGTATGCTAGGAGTCTTATATTCTATTGTTTAGTATGTACTTTCCTCATATGATGTAATGTGAGTGTGTGTAGTCTATAGTCCTCAATACTCTATATGTTTGTATGACTTGAGACTTGAAGAATGTTGTACATGTGTTGTGGTCTTTAGAGGGTGGCTTCCTCAATACTATGTGTATCATTATGTGATCATGTTGACCAATGTGTACACACACACTTTATGCATATTTATGAGTAGGATAGATTCATGATAACTAAGAAAAGGATAGTTCTCCTATGCATCGTTACCTATTTCTATGCATGTAAAGTATATGATTAATGAAGTTATGAAAATCTGTTCCTAAATGTGTTTATGTGAAGGTAGATCTCACATATACGTACACAAACACTTGCATGTATGAATATGATATGATTATGGGAAAGGACATTCTCACATAAGGTAGCTTCTATGGTGAATGTAGAATTCTCACCCTAGATACCTTTGAGCTATATGATATATGAGGGAGTAAGTCCCTAAGGCCTATTCTTTAGAAGTAATGTGATCTAAAGGCTTAATGATGTTTAAAAAGGGAGTTATTTCGTAGCACCGAGTGAACATGACAAATGAGAGTGGGATCTTGACGTCTTGTAAGTCTGGCTTTCCGTAGGAGAACCTTCACGTTAGTAAGTCCGGGTTTCCAACCTAGATGTTATTTCATGAGATGGAAAACTTCACGCTTAGTAAGTCAGGGTTTCTAGAAGCAATCTCATTGTTTCTTAACTATATGCCCACATAGGACTCTAGCTTAGTCAATCCACTTAGAATAGCTATGTACAAATGGTTGCACCTTCGGCAAGTGTTAACACTCCTTTTCGGTGTGGGAGTAGAACACCATATTCCATGTAGCTCATATGGTCTATGTCGGTTATGGCTATGTCTCCCGAAGGTTAATAATTTACTAAGACAAGAATATGAACTCTAATCTCAATTCATTGAGAAGTGTACTTGGTATAGGAGGACTATGGACCCTACCTATACATTGCACTAGATGACTTCAAGAAAGTATATGATTGAAGACACTTATGAAGTAAAGACTTATGTTATGTATGACTTGTATGAATGAATGTAAAGTGACCTTGTTATGTTAAGATATTAATTATGACTATGCATGTGAATTACACTTATGTCTTCTAAATGAGTTTACTTAGTATATGTGGGGGTATGGGACTCCATGTGTACATTGCCCAAGTAAGCTTGTGAAAGGGGTTATGACGTTGGTTTGCATATAATATGAACTAAATGATTTATGACTAAGGTTGTAGTAAAGGAAAGAGTCCTTATATGATGATATGAAGTATGTGGCTTTATTTCTAGTTGTAAATGAATATTTTATGACTTGTTGAATATGTTATGACTTGTTGAGTATGTTATGCCTAGTCTAGGGTGATTTCATAGGTACACTTGGTGGAAGTAGCATTATGGGATGTTACCTACACATTGCACTAGTGTGACTTAGGAGTTGTCTTAGGTGATGGTCCTTATGTGAAGTTGATATCTTTGATGTGCTCATGACTTGTTAATGTATGTGGTTGTGTTTATGAAGCATATTATGAAAGACTATTGTTAGGTGATCTCAAGGTGATACATTGCACTAGGTACACGTGAGAGTTACTTGAGAAAAGAAGTAAAATAAAAGAGAGGTAATGTATGATGTGTATTGAATATGCTTATAAGTATGATAAATGGCTTTATGTGCTACTATGAGTAGTATCCATGTCTATATTATGTATGTGAACTATATTGAGCTTATATGTGCATATGTTCATGAAGTTTACTAAAAAGACATGTTGCATGATTTCAAATGAAATGTCCTCTTTAAATGCATGTTTTTGCATGGTTGTCATACTTAATGCATTATTGTACTAATACCATTATTATTCATCTTTTTACACAAAGTGTAGGTGGTGATGGCTAGAGGATGTCTCCTAAAAGAAGTGCTTTGATAGATCTCCCAAGTTCAAGTAAAAGGGACCCTTATGATTCAAGATCTGCCTATGTCAAGATATTTCTTAAGTTGATGTAATTGCTTAGACTTATATTTTATGTTGTTAAGGGTCATGTCCCTATTCTATTCTATTGAGTTGTGTCTTAAGATGTCAAAGAGACTTAGAGTCTAACTCTGCACTATTATATTATATATATATGAAGTATTGTTCTAGCATACGATGTACTATGAAATTTTTTTAAATTTTCCGCTATTATTATTAGATTATGCAATGAAAGTTGTCTAAGGGATTGTCTTAGACCTCCGAGATAGTTGACGACGACGTGTGGCGATCTAAGAGTGCTCTAACTTCTAGGGGTACTTTGGGTCGTTACACTTCTATGGTTTGGAAAGCATGATTGTAGGGCCACTTTTGGAAAGTGAAGACATGTTTAGCTAAATGTCCTTTGCGTGCCTATAAATTGTGTTATTTTCCCAAATTGATCTTGCTTATGACGGCTAGTGAGATGCTAGAAATTGGAAATTTGTGAAATGGCTTCCTATTGTTGTGATGTGCTTGGTATGACCTACCATTTAGACTTCACTAGGAAGAAAGTTTGATGCATGTTTTGGTTAACAGTTGAGAAGGTTTCATTTTACAGAGAAGTTGACCTTTGTGTATTGCTTGCCTATGAACTCATGTTACACATAAGTGTGTTGAGGAGAAGGATATTCCTCCATAGGAACAACTAAGAATGGTATGGTTGAGTATGGCCCTAATGGAAATGTCTAATTAAGAAATACCCTTATTGATTTACATAAATCAAATCTTAGTGTATGGAAGTAGGGGTGCTTATTGTTTCTTGGGTATTGTTGAATATGCCTATGTGTGATCATATATGATGAAATCTTAATAAAATGAAAGTTAATGACCATGTTATGATTAGGAAAGGGTGTTCCTCCTATGAACAAGACAAGAGACTGTGTTTGATGCATTAAAGAGTGAGTGAATAAAGATTTTGCTTGGTTGTGTTGCATTGAATGCTAGATGGATTGAAGTTTTTGTTCCTTGTAAGTTTGTTGTATTAGCTTCTATGTGATGATGTTATGAATATTTTGAGCTGCTCTATGATTCATTGAAGTCCTTGTTGTAACTAAAGTGTTCTAAGTGTCATTAATGGACTAATGTTCCCAAGTGGGGGATATTGTAAGACCCCTAAAATGAGTTAAGGTGTCTAGAGCCTCACATGTTCCTATATGATCGTTAACATGTTAACTAAGTGTTTTAAAGTATGCATGAGTGACTTGAAATCATTTGGAGGTCAAACATCAAGGAATGACCAAGTCGTTCGACGACTAGTCACCAAGAGGACTTAGATGTTTTTATGTCCTTCTATGTGTGTCATTCAATTATGAAGTCCTTATATGAGTAATAATGATTTTTACAGGAAGTATGTTAATTTTCATGAAGTTTGGAGGTCAATCGTCCAATAACGTCCAAGAGGTTCGAAAGATAGCCCTTGAGACGTTCATGTGTGTCTTAAGTGTGCCTAACATGTTTGGATGTGTTGCGAGTATTTGTTTTGGTTGAAACTGAGGTGGAAGGTCCTTGACATGTTAAGATATATATTTACATTGGAAACGTTTGAGAATGACTCCCCAAGGGCCGCGCAAGAAACCCTGAAGAAGGACACAAAGGCTGTCGAGACACTGCCTTGGCAGTTTCAATCGGCGGAGCCAAAGGAACCCTTGTCAGTCTACCAACGGTCCATCGATGGTGAGGCATCGATGGAAACTTAGCCTGGTGAAGTCTTAAGGCTGTTGTCAAGCCTCAGACCCAAACGACGGCCTGCAGTACTGTCCGTTGATGGACCTACTGGGCGTCGTTTGTGCCCATCGATGGTGCCTGTAACTGCAGCCTGCGCACTGTTTCATTAAATGGGGTGAATGGGAAATTCGCCCCACGTGCTAACCTGACCCTAGTTACTTTATTTGGTTATTTTTGGGTGTATATAAGTGATCAAAATGTGACAGCACTATTCCCTATTAAATTCACAAAAATTAGACTTCCCTCCAAAAATATTCTCTCTAGAACAATCCATTGAAGGTGAAGCTGAAGAACATCTTGGAGCTTGGATTTCCATGGGTTATTCACAAAGTTTTAGAGGTATTCTTCTACATTAAGGTATGGTGATCCTTCATCTCTAGTTAATCTTCCATCTAGAGAGTTCTTATCAAAGTTTTCAAAGAGAAAAATATGATCAAACCTCTTATCTTGCAATCAACCATGAGTTCTTTATTAAAACGTTTTTAAAGGCTTCCTAATGATGAATTGAAGTTAAAATTTTGATTTTAATGTGAATTTTAATCCATTTGCATGATGAACCCATGCTCCCTTCCAACTCTCGTTTTAAACTATGTAATGGCTGGTATGATCTTGATTTTAGGAGAATTGTAATGTGATTCAAGTATGTTAAATTGATTTTTATCTACTTCCTATCATGTATATGGATTATGAATTATATGTAATGGATCCAATGTAAATCAAGGATTGAAGATTCGGTTGTATTGATTCATTTTGTCCTATCTTCTATAAATTTCTAATGTAGTTCAATTTATCTCGACTCTATGGTAATTGATTTATGATTTCGTATATGGTAAATTGTACTTTAGCTACTGCCTATGATGTATTGTGATGATGAATTATGAGCTATTGTCCCAATGTAGATTAATGCTTAAAGACTTGATCTCTACTACCTAGAGATTGTAATGTATGTTATTCACTGTAAACTCGATGCTATAATGGTTATGTTAATGTTATGAGCATGTAAATGGTTATGTTAACTTTATGTATATGTGTTTCCTACTATTAGGTCCTATAATTTCCTATGGGAAGTAAAGTCAATATAGGTGCATAAAGACTAGAGGTTACTGTAATGACCTTGTAAGTCTTGAATAAATGAGTCTTATGCTATGCTAACCATTGTATAATGTTATGTGATGTATCATTCACTAAGATGACTTGATAGGTGTACTAATATGTACAAAAGGGTATGGGACCTTGACTATGCATTGCACATGTGTGCCATGATAGGATAGTTCCTAGGTTTGGTTATCTATGTACAAGAATATGAATGCATGATTTTGTTATGAACATGTCTTAGATGGTATAATGTGAAGTATATGGTATGATAAAGTATGATTATACCTAGTGTCTAAATGTGTTTATATGAAAAGATTTCTTATATAGTTACACTTGTATACTTATGCAAGAATGAAATAAAGTATGAATATGTGCGATCTAAAGGATTTATGCGAAAGTTTGCTGACATATATGCACACACACACATAGAACATGATCTAGTCAATGGAGGGGCACTTGGAAGATATTTCTCAAGAGTACCCTGAACTAGATAGGTGCTTTAATATGTTATGTGCTAAGCATATGAGGAAGCCTATGTTTTATGAAATAAAGTAATAAGGCTTTTCAATAAAGGGAACTTAGCTTAGCACCGAGTGAACTTGACAATGAGAGGTGTTGGCTTCCCTTGGAGGAAGATTCACCATTGGTTCTCATAAGGTGTTAACTTCCCTTGGAGTAAAATTCACCAGTGGTTCCATATGAGGTGTTGACTTTCCTTTGAGGAAGTTTCACCCATGGTTTCTCATGAGATGAGGCTCCAATGCTAAAGTGCATGTAGAGGGTTATGTATATTATCACGACCGGAATCTAGACCCCAGACAAGACCGGCGTTGTTGACCTCTTAGAGGTCGCAGACAAGCCTACATACTTCATTCTTACTTTATCTAGGTTAATTTTAGCGGAAAATTTAAACTTTTTATTTTCTTATTTCATGCAAAACATTTTTAAACTTAACATCATAGGCGTTCACAAATCAACCATCTAATATAGAGATAATCAAATGAAAGAAATAGTTCATAATTGCATTAAACATATTTTTGCCAAAACGGCACCAATACAAAGTCTGAAATTAAAGTGGAAAGAAACATTAGTGGAACATGCTCCACTAGCTAAAGCCTACATCTAAGCTAGATAATAACGGTAGACATCCTCGAAAGCATGAGGGCCTACCAAGTCCAGATGAAAGCTCCACGTTCGGATAGCTGCAACGTCAACCTGAAAGCTCTAGCGTCCACCTGTACCTGCACCTAAAAATATAGATTTGCATGGGATTAGTACACACTTGTACTAAGTATGGGTATATGAAAGCACACACCAAGGACATGCATGAGTATGAATAGCTCTTTCCTAACAACATGATTTATAGAAAGTCAAGTCAGTAGACTTGCCAAATTTGGATTAGGAAAGTTAGTGGACCCGCCAAATTTGGATTTGGAAAGTCAGTGGACTTGCCAAATTGGATTAGGAAAGTCATGCCATGAGAGTAACATGCATCATCATACATATCATATTGCACACAGCACATAACATCTTACACATAGTATATAACATATTGCATATAGCACATAACATCTTTCATATCGTTCGTTCATATGCCATGAGACCTTAGAATCATGAACTTAACATTAAGACTTCCCAAAATGAGGGCTCAACATATGGGACCTCAACTAGGGAGCCTTCTTTAGAAAACACAGAGTCTGCTTCATTCATTCATACGTACTTCATTTCATTCATTCATAAGCTAGTGTAAACACAAGCTATACCTAGGATGTAGTTTAAGACTCTCATCGGGTTGTTGTGCAATGATCAAGAATAACCTAGCGTTATTACTTGAGTCTAGCTCACCTCTTGATTATCCTATCCTAACACCTTTGGTATCGTTCATTTCATTATGTGTATCATTTGAGGCTGGCCTCATTCATTCATTGGGAACTTTAACTTTAATCGACATAGATCATGTGAGCATCATGAAATCCAGTGTCTCCCCCACATCGAAAATAGGTGGAATCACCGGCCAAAGTGACCCAAAACATGCTAGCGTACATGGGAATTGAACCCCGCCAGATCCCTATATTGGCAGTATAGGTTCGAAGACTAGGAGATATAAGGAGACCCATACACGGCATGCCAGACAGTCTCATCTCATGAGAGTTACGTGAACCTCCGCCCTTCCCAAAAGAAGGCATCACCGCTCATAGCTAGCCTATCGGTGCTAAGTATAAAGTTCCATTACAGTCAACTCATACGTCATGGAAGTTGGCTTCTAGTATGAGGACATCATAGCTCAATAGATGATTTCTCATCTCATCATTAGTATTAACTATACATTATTCTCAATACTTTCATTAGAGTGTTCATAGAGACTGGTCTCTTCATTAACTTTACACTCTCATAGGTGAGTACGTTTTGGTAACATTTACTTAGGCTCATTTTAGATTGCTCTCATCTTTCACATTAGCCTCTTATCATGTTGTCACCACATTCATTAACTTTAGCACATTTGCTCTTCATATTTACTCACCCCTTTTTACGTGAATGTTAATTTCATCATATGCCAATGCACTTGGCCATTAGTGTGTTTCACACTCTTACTTAACCCTTCTAGGGTTTAATTATGTCATTGTTCATTTCATCATATGCCAATGCACTTGGCCATTTAGTGTGTTTCACATTCTTACTTAACACTTCTAAGGTTTCATCATTTCATTACATACATCTTAGCTTCACTTACTTTAAACGTATGCTAGACTTATGGGTCTATACATACAAGCCATGAGGCTTCATTCATAGTTCGTTTAAGTGATTCATATCTTTCTAAGATTATGTGTTACAAGACTTATGCATCTTGTAAGTATGCCAAGATCTCGATTTCGATCTATGTAGGCAACATTATTTTTGAACATTTATTCACGTATGACTTATGTATCAATACAGAATTTGGGCAAGGGAACCCGATTTCAAATTCCTTGGACAACAATTATATTTTTATTTATTTTGGTGTAACCCATACGGCTTGGGGACTCAAGATAGAGCCCCAACGCCTTCATTTCATTTTAATTTCTTTTCTTGAAACTCTCTCTTTCTTGGCCGAGGGGTTGTGGGATCGAACCCCCACAGCCCCTTTTTATTTAAATTTCTTTTTCCTTGACTTTTTCGGGTTGACCATGAGGGTATGGGTTCGAATCCCCACAGCCTCACTTTATTTTTCTCTTTAATCCTTAATCAGCCTAGAGGTCGTGGGTTCGATTCTCACAAGCCTCAACATTTACTCTCTTTTAATTTCCTTAAGTCGAGGTTGTGGGTTCGAATCCCACTCCTCTCATTTCTTATTTTCATAATTCCATTTTCCAGCCAAGGCCACGGTTCGAATCCCCCTGACCACAATACTTTCTTCATTGACCCTCAGTGACCTCACGTATTTTTCTTCATTTTTCATAACATTTTAAACCATTTTAACTTGACCGAAATTCATCAACTTGTGGCTGGAAATTTTGTAGTTTTTAGCATCTTCTTCATCAAGTTACACATTAGTTCTTAGGCAAATTTCATTGTTCATTTATAACGTTTTAGGTGTATTTTCATGGATTCGTTTAGCCAAGAGTTTCTCACTCAATTCAGACACATTACACTTCATATGAACATCACGATTTACATAAGTTTGTGCACATAAGAATACAACCATAATACATCATTTTTGAGCCTTAAACCGAGGACTATAGGCCACAGTTCACATTTTTCACACACATACACATAGTTCGGAAAACATGGGTTGTCATTCATACGGTTTCAAACATACATTCATGAACATATTCGTCACGAAAACAAATTACACGCCTAATATCTACCAGCAAATATACCGAACCTACGAATCAATGGGAGCTAGTGATAGGGACATGCAACGGGGAACAATCCTAGTTTTCGGATTAGAATTGACTGAATCTTAAAGGTCTCTTGGGAAAGGGACCAAGATTAAGAAAACACATACCTTTTATGGCGTTCAAACCTTGAAGTTGCTGCCCAAACCTTCTCCAAAACTCACGTCCAATCCAAGTTTCAACACCAAACTTTCGACGGAAAAAACCCTCTCTTTGTCTAACGTGTTTGATTAGTTGTTTGTTTATAATTTTCGTTGTGAGTTATTCAAGTGTGAAAACTTTGGTTTATCTTCTGTTCTTGTACGTTATTTGGCAGAGAGAACGTGAATAAGAGTATGTTTGATTGTGAAAGTGAGTGATAGACGTGAGAGGTGAGAGTTTTCTTAGGCTTAGGAGTCTAGTTTAGGACTTAGTCAAATAAGGTTTTATTAAATGGTAAAAATCTGATTTCCCTTTTATTGTAATAAATAATAAATTTAATTAATTACATTAATTTACCAACTTAAGTAAAAATAATTTAAATCATCGCTTCCACCTAGGTTCGAACCCGGTGGAGCAAGACTTCACTCTAAGAGCCAATTTTCGGCTCTCTCTCACCAAAATGCCCCTCCACCTTATTAATTAAATAATTAAATATATATTTAGGGAAATTAAATACTACCCTTATACTAGAAAAAGACTATTTTACCCCTAGACCCTCCAAACCTAAGATTTTCCCTTTTTAAGTCCGGTAAAGACTCATTCGAGTAAATCTTCGTATTCGAGAGCCCTACATGGATGGACCCAACCTTTCCTAGCTCAACTAACTCCCCAAGTTAGTTGGCTTGGATTAGCAAGGGTTCAGAGGTCTGGTTCTACGCGCATCAATCCGTGTGAACCCGGTCTAATCTAGGCATTCTAGATACGTTAGACATTACTTAGCATAGTCATTTTTAGGGTTGTTACATATTTCTCTTAGTTCCATAAACTATGCGTGCCACATAGGATCTAGAAATTTAATTCACTTAGTATGCTAGCATGTTTTAATGTTCTACCTTGGCTAGGTTAGAACACCTTCCATTGGTGTAAGGCTCTACAACACCAAATTCCATCTTTAGCACCCATGGTCTTAGTGTCGGTTGAGGATATAGTTTCCCTAAAGGAAAATAGACAATGGAAGTAAAGTAAAGTAAAGGACCCTAACTAGGATAACCTAAGGAAAGGTACTTAGGATAGGTGGAATTAATGAACCCACCCAGACATTGCACAAGTAGCTATCTCGGGGAGTCCGAAGAAGGGTGTCTAATGCATGTGCATATGTTTATGGTTCCTTGCATGACATTGTGTTAGTGTCTACATGATGTGATGATATGCATTATATGAAGTTCTAATATGACTATGTGACTAAGGTCCTTGAAGTGTATGTAGTTGATTATAGTATTATGTTTGGTATATGAAATATATGTTATGGCTTGTAATCTCGTGATAGGTTTACTAAGTATGTGTGAGGTTATGGGGCTTCACATGTACATTGCACTAGTAGACTTAGATTGGGATTGTGAGTAAGGTTTCATAATGTTCTATGTGAAGTGAAATTAGTATATGTGCAAAGTGAATAGAGTTCACTTTAATGTCCCTAAGGTCTTGGAATAAATGTGTCTATAATGTGCTATACTTCTATGATGATATGTTATTACTTGTGTAGAATGAGTGTATTATTCCCTTGTGGATTTTAGGTGATGCATTTCACAAAGTATCACTAGAGAGTTACTTGGAAGGTTAAGGAATTTAGAAGAAAAGAGTTCACTGTAAGAGGAATTATGCTTACTGTAAAGTGGAGGTGCTTACTGTAAAATGTTCCTAAATTGCCTTAAATGCATTGTATGATTTTATAGTATGTTTTACCATGAGATATGCCTATATGAAGTGTGTAAATGATATAATAATTATTGTATAAAGGTTTTATGAATATTTCACAAAAAGGCATGAAGTATGATTACAAGTAAAATGTCCTTTTTAAATGCATGTTCTTGCATGGTTGCCATACTTAGTGCATTCTTGTACTAACTCCATTCTTATCTACCCTTTTACAGAAAGTGTAGTTTATGGATGCTTAAAGGATGTCTTTAATGGTGAGTAGCTTGATATGTGATTCTTAAGCTCAAGGAAATGAATCCTTACGTCCAAGGATTTCCTATTGTCTAGCTTACAATAAAGTCTATTAATATTGTACTTATGATTTATGTTGTAAGGGTCGTGTCCCAAATGTACTTTAATGATTTTAAGTATAAGTTGTCAAAGAGACATAAGGTCTAAATATTTATTATGACTTATATTTTATATATATATGAAGTGATGTTTCTAGCATATGATGTGCTATGAAAAGTTTTAAATTTTCCGCTAAATTTACTATGACAATGCGATAAATGATAATTATGTGCTTGTATAAGATCTACGAGAGGTCAAGTACACCATGTTACTTCTAGGCGGTACTCCCCGGATGTGACATGATTCTTATGTGCAAGGTACGTTCACAGGTACACACACATACAGACACTTGAATGAATGAATGAAGCTAAGTTAAGTAAAAAGGGGAGTTTTGGGGTGAACACTCTTCGTGAGTTGAGATGAAGTGTTTAGTAGCAACCTCACTACATACCAAGAGCTTTCTATGATAGATCGGAGGATGGATGCCCTTCATGAGTTGAGATGTGGTGTCCACTAGCTATCCTTAACCTATAGTTATAATGTTGAGACTTTGTGAGGAATTATGCTTAGCACCTAGAGGATATGAAGAAGGGGTGGTTACACTTCGTTAGTTCAGATTTTGTATTCCAATGTAACTCGTGATATGAGTACTCCTCGTTAGTAGAGAATTAACCTCAGTAGCAATCTCCTTATCCCTTAACTATGCGCTCGCATAGGTGTAGCTATTGGGAAATCCATGTTTAAGCTAAAAGAATGACCCTAACCTAGGCAAGTGGGAACCCTTCCCCGATAAGGGTAGATTTTGGGATTCCATGTCTATCTCTCATGGTCTATGTCTATTAAAACTGTTACCCCACAAAATAATGAAAGAACTAAGTCTCCTAAAAAAGTGTACTACTTAGGGTAGGTGGTGGAATGGGACGCTATCTATCCATTGCACTAGGTAGGCATTCCAAAAGGGGAGTCTTGGTGTGTCTTATATGAATTGAATGAGCTAAGTCTTCTAAAAGAGTTTAATACTTTGGGTAGGTGGTCTAATGCGACGCCATCTATTCATTGCATTAAGTAGGCATTCCGAAACGGAAGTCTGGGTGTGTCTTATTTGATGTGATTGAGTGTTCTTCTAATGTCTTGTTACTGAGTGGGGACTTTTTCTCCCGAGTGGAGTAAGCCTATAACAGGTAGTCTTAAGGGTATCTTAGGTTTTATTGAAGGAGGTGTATTGGTGTTTCCTTCATGTCTTACTTTGGAGAGTCTTAGGATAATCTTTTTTAGGAAAACTACTACAGAAATGAGTTCACTTTCTCTTGGCTTGGCCTTGGGGGTTCATGATGTCTTTATAGGAATGTGGTGTGCTTTATCCAAGGGAACCCCTAAGGGGCACTAAGTGGGAGTGGTAGTATGGGATGCTACACTCACATTGAACTTAGTGTAACTTATAAGTCCCATTGAAGTAGAGCACCTAGATGAAGTCTTAATATATGAATGCTCCTCTATTGTATAATTATTAATGTGTGGACTTGTATCCCACGCCAGGTAAGCCTATGGTTGGTGGTCTTAAGTATCACTTGGTTAGGGAAACCTCTAAGAAGATTGGTTCACTATTTTTGTGTTAAATGTGTTCACTGTAATGTTGAAAGGGTTCACTGTAAATTTTTGATAGTTTACTGTAAAATGGTTCCTTTTGTTAAAATTATGGAAATCCTTTTCTAAATGTTAAATGAAGTTCTATATGTTGTTTTGCTTCTATATTCATAAAGGTTTTTCTTAATTGGCATGAAAGTGTATTTAAACTAAAATGTCCCTTTTTGCATGTTTTTGCATATGCAATACTTGGGACATTGTTTTGTACTAACCCCATACTTTTCTATACTTAATAAGTATAGGTTAGAGGTGTTTGAAGACTAGAAGGCAAAGCTTGGGAATCTACTCTCTCTAGACTAAGTATGTCCTCATATATTCGAGGCATATTCATATTTCTTAATTTCTTATATAAAGACTTATTACGTATTTCTATTCAATGTAAAGGGTTGTGTCCCTAAGATATTATGTCGTGTCTTTAAGATGGATTGTGATTATAAGACTTCTACTTATATTTTATGAAAGATGACACTTTTATTAATTTATTCGTGAAAAGTTTTAAATTCTGCACTACTTTTCATATCTTATGTAATGAACGATAGTTAAAGGGCTTGTATATGTAACGACCCGGATTCTGGAATCTGAATCGCCACCGGCGTCGTTGACCTCTCAGAGGTCGCATAATAAGCTCAACATCAATAGACAACCATCTAATACAAGAACATTTCAAAACAAACGATGAATAGAATATATTAAGTTGCCAAAATGCCCTAACATCAAAAGGTTCGAAATGAAATGTGAAAGAAACGCTGGGGAAAACATCCACTAGCTATGTCTATATCTAAAGCTAGACTAAGACTGTAGCATCCTCGAAATCAAGAGGATCTACCAAATCATTTGGAGAAACGCTGAAGTCCAAACCGCTGCAAGTGTCGTCAATCTGTCCTATGACCTGCACCTATAAAAATAGTAAATAGTAGGGGGTTAGTACACCACTTTTACTAAGTATGGGTGTATGCATACATACACATAAAGCTATGCATGATCAATGAAATCTCTTCCTAAGCAACATGCCATTTCTGGAAAGTCTAGTCATTAGACTTTCCTAATTCATTAGTTGTGAATTGAGGTATGAATATGATGTATTTTAATGCATTAAAAGAACAAAACTCATTTTCTATATGATTACAAGATATTAGTATCATCAACATAATTTTAGAACAACTCGAGCGAAGATTGGAAATTTTGATCCTCCAAACCCGAGAGCTCTTTCCTTGGGACTTAGTTTATTTTTCATCCTTTTTCTTCTTCTTGTTGTGTAGTTCAATAATTCCTTTGGTCCTATATTTTACTTACAAGTGCAATGATTCATTGTAGTCCCATACCCACAATGAATCGATGTAAGTAATCCAAGGACTAAGGAATTATTTCCCTACCTTATAGTGAGTCATTCTTTACACTATATATTCATTACATTTCATAAGTCATTCTCTATTGATCATGCCATTGATTTCATTACTTTCATGTTAGGGAAGTTATGGGGTATTTAATTAACGTTATGTTTCTACTTCCCTTTATTGGAATCATATAGGAATTCATTATAAGCCATGACTCTTCCTAATCATTATGCTTTCTTAGGAGGTCAAATCTTTGGACTTGCCTAATTCGTAATAGGAAGGTCATACCATTAATATGTCACAAATCATACACACAAGGTTCACATAACATACATTTCATGTTTCATATATTATACATTCCATATCCACGAGACCTTGGAATCGTGGATGTAGTATTAAGGCATCTCAAGTGAGGGCCCAACATATGGGACCTCAACCTGAGGGCCTTCTTTAGCAAACCTAGAGTCTGCTTCATTCGTTCATTCGTACTTCACATTATTCATTGCATTCATTTGTAGGTTGATGTAAACACCAGCTATACCTAGGATGAAGTTTAAGACTCTCATCGGGATCATGAAGTGCAATGACCAAGAATCACCTAATGTCATTACTTGAATCTGGTTTCACCTCCTGATTGTCTTGCACAAACACCTTCTGTATCGTTCATTTCATTATCTTTCATACTTTGAGAAACTTCAACCTTAACCAATATAGATCATGTGAGCATCATGAAATCCGGTGTCTCCCCGACACCAAAAAGAGGTGGAGTCATTGGCCAAAGTGAAACCAAAACATGCTAGCTTATTGGGTTCGAACCAAGCTAGTTTTCTATGGTGGCAACATAGTTCAAAGACTAGGAGATTTAGGGAGACCCATAACCACCTTGGTGGACAGTCTCATCTCATGAGAATTACGTGAACCTCCGCCCTTCCCGAAAGAAGGCATCACCACTCATAACTAGCCTATCGGTGCTCAGTTAAAAGTTCCTATTTATATTCAACTCATACATCATCGAAGCTTGCTTCTAGCATGAAGTAGTCATAGCTCATTAGATGATTTCTTATCTTTTCTTTACGTATTAAGTGTGAATTGTCCTTACACTTACATATAAAATGTGATTGAGATTTATTTACTCTTTTGATGACTTGTCATTCTTACTTTACATTGATGAAATGTGAATTGCCCTTACATATCATCCTTACTTTACATTGATGAATGTGAATTGTCCTTACATATCATCCTTAGGTGTTAATGAGACTAGTGTCACACATTCTAACACCTTCATTCGTGAGTATTCTTTTAACAAATTAGCTTTGGTGTAAGTAAGACTTGTCTCACTTCCTTTAACACCCCATTCTGGTCACTTACTTAATTTAGACCCCTTTAATTATGTTATAACTCATGTTACTTACTTAATTTATTGTAGTAGCTTCATATCATCGTTTATGGACGATGGACACTTCATTCAATGAGTTTCATTTGTTCATCGTTCATCCTTGTGGAGCATGTTGGGAGTTGTCCCAATGAATGTCATGCCCTACCACTTGTTTGACAATGTAGTGTTAGCCAGTTTATTGGCATAAGATTGACAATCCATTCAAGATGTGATTTCATGGGATGTATTTTCAGCCAATCTTAGTTCATGGCTTTAGTGATAAAGTTTTTAGACATCTTGGACAACATAATATGATCATTTAACGAACACAACATCATCAACAAGTCACATTAAATGTAGGTATTCACAACAAACCGTAATCATCTTCATACCTAACATTTTCGGACACATCTTAGCATAGTATCATTCTCTTAACCAATCTTAGTTCATGACTTTAGGGTAACGTTTATAAGACATATTGGATAGCATCTTATTATTACTTGATGACTTTAGCATCTTCATAACGTTACAAAAACAGCAATACAACATTCGGACAAACACAACAACACTTAGACAATTACGGGTGTAACTAACACATCGTCGATTCATGATTCACGTTTTAAGCACTTAACTTTATACGATCACAAATTCATAGGTTAATCGACATTCATCATTCAAGAACATTAAACATAAAATCAGCCAGCACCACATACCAACAACATTATCTCTAACCTATTCAACATTGAAATCAAAAAGAATACTAGGGACAATGAGTTTGACGAGAACGGGAACAACCCTAGTTTCAAGATTTTGAATCGTTGAAAAGAAAGTTCTCTTGGAGAAATAAGTCAATGAGAGAAACCCATACCTTATGTAGAATTTAATCTACGATGACCACCTTGTACGAAACCTTGAAAAAATCCTTGAAATCGCCTCAGAGAATCAATGGAACTTTCTGTTTTTCTTTCATTCGTTGCTTGCTGTTTTGGCGTCGCCTTTTCTATGAGTTTGAACGTTATTTTTAGGTTAAAGAACTGATCTTGAATTATACAACTTAGGTTTAATAAGTTAATTTAATAAACTAATTAAATAATTACCAAAACGCCCCTCCTAAGTTGACTAAACATAGGAGAACATAACACTTAGTCAAAACAGGAAATTGGTGTTGACTATGGTTTCGGTCAACATTTTGACTTTATATTAATTAAGTAAATCCTTAATTTAATTAATTTAGGGACATAGGGTAAGTACTAAAGTACCCCTAAGTCATTGGAACTATAATCAATCCTTTAGGACCATCCTAGGTTAAGTACTATGATGTTTCTTGAATTATACTAGGTTAGTGAAAGGATTTCATTTTGATAATTTAAACCAATTAATTAAATTTCTACTTTAATTAATTAGGTGACCTAAGGTAATTACTAAAGTACCCTTAAGTCGTTAGGACCAGAACCAATCCTTTGTACCATCCTAGGTTAGGTACTAGGTTGCCTTTTTCTTGTTTAACTGAAATCTGGAAATTGCTTTGTGATTTCGGTTTTGCCCCCTTAAATTAATTATTTAAGTTGCTAAATTAATTAATTAAGTAGCCTAGGGTAATTACTAAAGTATCCCTAGGTTTTTAGGACCTTAACTAACTCTTTGGACCATCCTAGGTTAGGTACTAGGTTGTCCCTTTCTTGTCTTAACCGAAATCTGGAAATTTCCTTTGTAGTTACGGGTTTAGACCTTTTAAATTAATTAATTAAGTTGCTAATTTAATTAATTAGGCAAACTATGGGAATTACTATAGTACCCCTAAGTTGTTAGGACCATAACTAACCTTTTGGACCATCCTAGGTTAGGTACTAGGTTGTCTCTTTAACTAGTTACTAGGTTAGTGTCACCCGGTTAAGTCTTAGGTTGTCAGGTGGCTAATTAGTTTATTTTGTTTGGTCCTAGGTTAGTTATCTAGTTAGGGCAGTAGGTTAGAGTCTAGAATTGGTTAGGAAGTTAGGCCCCACATGGAGTGGTCCCTTGTGCACGTTTTTCCCCCCTAACTACCCTAACCAAATTTGGTGAGGGTGGTCCCCTCTTGGCCGTATCTCCCCATGTGCTTGCACATGGGTTGCTTGTACTTTCCTAACTAACTATTATTTATGGTTCCTTTGGGAATGTTTACTTATTATCTCAAGGACCCTCACCATGTCCTTGGGCACTACTTAATCTACATGATCATTTTAATTGATCATGTGCCATGGTATCTTAGCTTGACATTTGGATGCCTCATACCTCACACGTTGGTTGTGGATCTATATATATATAAAGCCAATTATATTAGCTTAGGGTCTTCATTGCAGGTACAATTTCTAAACAAGCTTGGATTATATCTTAAATACTTGAGTATACATATATAGAAATTGGCTAACACCTCTTAGCCAATTTTATATACTATGCCCAATATTTCTCTATATTGGGCATTGGATGCCTATTTCTTGATGAATTGAGTTGAGGATCAACATTACTATTTATTATTTGTGTATACATAGAAATTGGCTAACACCCCTTAGCCAATATTCTATGATATGCCCAATATTTCTCAATATTGGGCATTGAGATGCCTATGTACCCCAATACGCATTCTAACGGACTTATTGGGCTCTTCACTAGACATATTCATTTTTTTCTAGAATGTTACATTATCCCCCTCCTTAGGAACATTCGTCCCCGAATGACACTTACACATCATTCTAAAAACAAGAGGGAAATTTTGAAACACTTAAACACACTTAAACGTTATCGTTTGTGAACATCTGATTCAGACATATTCTGGATGATGCATTCTTACTCAAGTTTATCTAATGCTTCATATTCGAGATCGAGGAACTTCCTTCTCAATCACACTTGACTTAATGCACATCTCAACTCATGCAACACATGAAATTATGTCTATGCTATACGAAAACAGCACATAAAATGCAAATATAACTTCATTTTAACTCACGTAGTGCTATTATAAGACATACGATTAAGGACTTTTAACACCAAATCGACTAATGCACTAAAACTTAGAGTTTCTTAAACATAAAACCAGACTTAGGAAGAGTATATCTAACCTCAAGAACTGAACAAGTGAGGGTAACGGGATCTCATATCGGCCTCGGCCTCCCATCTTGCCCAATCAACAAGGGTGTTCCTCCATAACACCTTCACGGTGAGAACCTCCTTGTTTTTCAGTCGCTTCCCTTGACCATCTAAAATTGCAACGGGAACCTCTTCATCAGAAAGGATTCCCATCGACTCCTAACCCCTCGACGAGTAGGATGGACGTTGGATCGCCTAGACACTTATCAAGCATCAAAACGTGAAATACTGGATGAACAGAAGATATGTCGTTTGGTAATTTTACCTACTTGTTGTAAGATCTCATAATGACCTATATACCTCAGACTCAACTTCCCTTTCTTACCAGACCTCATATTTACTACAGACATAGATTCTGTGGAAGGTACTTCTTGTTCTAAGTCTTTTAATCTTACTAAGTGGCATAAGCATCCCTTAGACATTATCTTATTAGCTTTAAAATTGAAAATTATTTGTCCTGTTGGATTTGAACCACGCCCTTCTCATTTTAACCCAACTTATTTGGAAAAGGAAGCCTTACTACCCTGTTTCTGTAGTCTATTATAGCATAACACTTATAAAGTACATCCATGTCTAAGCCATATTCTTGAGTTTGTATGCAGCCAACTTATCCTTCTCCTCCTCATCAATACTCATAGCAGGCTTTAACACATTACCATCCATTCACCTCCATGCGAACAGCCACACTCACCACACGTCTTTCGTCCACGTTGGGTATTTCCACTATGGCCCCTTCTTGGGAAGACCAGATATTGAGTCTGGCGCCTTAGATCATTCGTCCATCCTAATTCTTGTGTGTATTCTTCTACGCGTTCACACAAGAAGGAAGTTAGATACTTAGAATGACACAAATGTCAAAGCTCTAGATATCACGATAAAGAGTAGAAGAAGGGAAGATTTCCAATCATCGCGTAGTCTCTAAGTCATAATTGTGGCGCGCTTCACAGCCATAAGTTAGACACTACGTAACGTGGTTGTTTTGAGCTTTAGTTCCTAGGTAATTTAACCTCATGCTTTGATACCAAGTTTGAAACGACCCGAATTCTAGAATCCGAATTGCCAGCGGCGTCGTTGACCTCTCAGAGGTCGCAAACAAGCCTCATCTTGCATTCATCATATTCATCTAGTTAAATTTGCGGAAAATTTAAAACTATTTAAGCGTATGAAGTTTACTTAGACTTTATATAGTCATTATGTATTAAACATTATATACTGAGCTCAACATCAATATACAACCATCTAATATCAAGAACATTTCAAAACAAACGATGAATAGAATATTTTAAATTGCCAAAATGGCCTTACATCAAAAGGTTCAAATTAAAATGTGAAAGAAATGCTAGGGACAACATCCACTAGCTATGTCTATATCTAAAGCTATAGTAAGAATTTAGCATCCTTGAAATCAAGAGGATCTACCAAATGGTTTGGAGAAACGCTGAAGTCCAAACCACTGCAAGTGTCGTCAATCTGTCCTCTCACCTGCACCTATAAAAATAGTAAATAGTAGGGGGTTAGTCCACCACTTGTACTAAGTATGGGTGTATGCACACATACACATAAATCTATGCATGATCAATGAAAGCTCTTCCTAAGCAACATGTCATTTCTGGAAAGTCTAGTCATTAGACTTTCCTAATTCGTTAGTTGTGAATTGTGGTATGAATATGATGTATTTTATTGCATTAAAGCACACAACTAATTTTCTATATGATTACAAGACATAAGTATCATCAACATAATTTTAGAACAACTTGAGCAAAGATTGGAAATTTTGATCCTCCAAACCCGAGAGCTCTTTCCTTGGGACTTAGTTTATTTTTCAGCTTTTTTCTTCTTCTTGTTGTGTAGTTCAATAATTCCTTTTGTCCTATATTTTACTGACAAGTGCAATGATTCATTTTAGTCCCATACCCACAATGAATAGATGTAAGTAATCCAAGGACTAAGGAATGATTTCCCTACCTTATAGTGAGTCATTCTTTACAATATATATTCATTACATTTCATAAGTCATTCTCTATTGGTCATGCCATTGATTTCATTACTTTCATGTTAGGGAAGTTATGGGGTATTTAGTTAACGTTATGTTTCTACTTCCCTTTATTGGAATCATATAAGAAGTCATTATAAGCCATGACTCTTCCTAATCAACATACTTTCTTAGGAGGTCAAATCTCTGGACTTGCCTAATTGGTAATAGGAAGGTCATACCATGAATATGTCACCAATCATACACATATAGGTTCACATAACATACATTTAATGTTTCATCTATTTTACATTTCATATCCACGAGACCTTGGAATCGTGGATGTCGCATTAAGGCATCTTTAGAGAGGGCCCAACATATGGGACCTCAAACCGAGGTCCTTCTTTAGCAAACACAGAGTCTGATTCATTCGTTCATTCGTACTTCACATTATTCATTTCATTCATTAATTCGTAGGCTGATGTAAACGCCAGCTATACCTAGGATGAAGTTTAAGACTCTCATCGGGATCATGAAGTGCAATGACCAAGAATCACCTAATATCATTACTTGAATCTGGTTTCACCTCCTTATTGTTTTGCACAAACACCTTCAGTATCGTTCATTTCATTATCTTTCATACTTTGAGAAACTTCAACCTTAACCGACATAGATCATGTGAGCATCATGAAATCCAGTGTCTCCCCCACACCGAAAAGAGGTGGAGTCACTGGCCAAAGTGAAACCAAAACATGCTAGCTTATTGGGTTTGAACAAAGCTAGTTCCCTATGGTGGCAAAATAGTTCAAAGACTAGGATATTTAGGGAGACCCATACCCACCTTGGTGGACAGTTTCAACTCATGAGAATTACATGAACCTCCACCCTTCCCGAAAGAAGGCATCACCACTCATAACTAGCCTATCGGTGCTCAGTTTAAAGTTCCTATTTACATTCAACTCATGTATCATCGAAGCTTGCTTCTAGCATGAGGTAGTCATAGCTCATTAGATGATTTCTCATCTCTTCTTTACGTATTAAGTGTGAATTTTCCTTACACTTACATATAGAATGTGATTGAGATTTATTTACTCTTTTGATGACTTGTCATCCTTACTTTACATTGATGTAATGTGAATTGTCCTTACATATCATCCTTACTTTACTTTGATGAATATGAATTGTCCTTACATATCATTCTTAGGTGTTAATGAGACTAGTCTCACACATTCTAACACCTTCATTCGTAAGTATTGTCTTAACAAATTAGCTTTGGTGTAAGTAAGACTTGTCTCACTTCCTTTAACACCCCATTCTGGTCACATACTTAATTTATACCCCTTTAATTATGTTATAACTCACGTTACTTACTTACTTTAGTGTAGTAGCTTCATATCATCATTTATGGACGATGGGCACTTCATTCAATGAGTTTCATAGTTCATTCTTGTGGAGCATGTTGGGAGTAGTCCCAATGAATGTCATGCACTTGGTTATGGATTCATTGATATTACTTTAGAAGTGCTTATACTATCATTTGATATTCTAACTACACAAGATTGGCATATGATTAGTATTGACTCAAGATTTGGGATATTAAACTACATAACAATCTTTGTTGGCATAGGCCAATTTTAAATTCTTTCAGCCCTTGATTGGATATGTAGATTATTCATTAGCCAATATTTTTAGTCATTTAACATAATTTTATTATAGCCAATTCCCTACAACTTGTTTGACAATGTAGTGTTAGCCAATTTATTGGCATAAGATTGACAATTCATTCAAGATGTGATTTCATGGGATGTATTTTAAGCCAATCTTAGTTCATGGCTTTAGTGATAATGTTTTTAGAAACCTTGGATAGCATAATATGATCATTTAACGGACACAACATCATCAACAAGTCACATTAACAGTAGGTATGCACAACAAACCGTAATCATCTTCATACCTAACATTTTCGGACACATCTTAGCATAGTATCATTCTCTTAACCAATCTTAGTTCATGACTTTAGGGTAACATTTATAAGACATATTGGACAGCATCTTATTATTACTTGATGACTTTAGCATCTTCATAACGTTACAAAAATAGCAATACAACATTCGGACAAACACAACAATAACACGTCGTGGATTCATGATTCACGTTTTAAGCACTTAACTTTATACGATCACAAATTCATAGGTTAATCGACATTCATCATTGAAGAACATTACACATAAACTCAGCCAGCACCACATACTAACAACATTATATCTAACCTATTCATCATTAAAATCAAAAAGGATACTAGGGACAAGGAGTTCGACGAGAACGGGAACAGCCCTAGTTTCAAAATATTTGAATCGTTGAAAAGAAAGTTCTCTTGGAGAAATAAGTCCATGAGATAAACCCATACCTTATGTAAAATTTAATCTACGATGACCACCTTGTACAAAACCTTGAAAAAAGCCTTGAAATAGCCTCAGAGAATCAATGGAACTTTCAGTTTTTCTTTCGTTCGTTGCTTGCTGTTTTTGCGTCGCCTTTTCTATGAGTTTGAACGTGATTTTTAGGTTAAAGAACTGATCTTGAATTATACAACTTAGGTTTAATAAGTTAATTTAATAAACTAATTAACCAATTACCAAAATTCCCCTCCTAAGTTGAATAAACATAGGAGAACATAACACTTAGTCAAATCCGGAAATTGGTGTTGACTATGGTTTTGGTCAATATTTTGACTTTATATTAATGAATTAAATCCTTAATTTAATTAATTTAGGGACCTAGGGTAAGTACTAAAGTACCCCTAAGTCATTGGAACTATAATCAACCCTTTAGGACCATCCTAGGTTAAGTACTAGGATGTTTATTGAATTATACTAGGATAGTGAAAGAATTTCGTCTTGATCATTTAAACCAATTAATTAAATCTTAATTTAATTAATTAGGTGACCTAAGGTAATTACTAAAGTACCCTTAAGTCGTTAGGACCATAACCAATCCTTTGAACCATCCTAGGTTAGGTACTAGGTTAATTTTCTCGTTTTAACCGAAATCTAGAAATTGCTTTGTGATTTCGGTTTTTCCCCTTTAAATATTAATTAAGTTGATAAATTAATTAATTAGTGTCCTATGATAATTACTAAAGTATATCTATGTTGTTAGGACCTTAAATAACTCTTTGGACCATCCTAGGTTAGGTACTAGGTTGTCCCTTTCTTGTCTTAACCGAAATCTAGAAATTTCCTTTGTAGTTTAGGTTTTAGCCCTTTAAAATTAATTAATGAAGTTTCTAGATTAATTATTTAGGTAACCTAGGGGAATTACTAAAGTACCCCTAACTTGTTAGGAGCATAACTAACCTTTTGTACCATCCTAGGTTAGGTACTAGGTTGTCTCTTTAACTAGTTACTAGATTATTGTCACCCGGTTAAGTCTTAGGTTGTCGGGTGCACTAATTAGTTTATTTTGTTTCGTCCTAGGTTAGTTAGCTAGTTAGGGAAGTAGGTTAGAGTCTAGTATTGGTTAGAAAGTTAGGCCCCACATGGAGTGGTTCCTTGTGCACGTTTTCCCCCCCTAACTACCCTAACCAAATTCGGTTAGGGTGGTCCCCTCTTGGCCGTATCTCCCCATGTGCTTGCACATGGGCTTGCACATGGGTTCCTTGTACTTTTCTAACTAAATATTATTTATGGTTCCTTTGGGAATGTTTACTTATTGTACCAAGGACCCTCACAATGTCCTTGGGAACTTCTTAATCTACATGATCATTTTAATTGATCATGTGCCATGGTATCTTAGTTTGACACTTGGATGCCTCATACCTCACACGTTGTTTGTGGATCTATATCTATATAATGCCAATTATATTAGCTTAGGGTCTTCATTGCAGGTACAATTTCTAAACAAGCTTGGATTATATCTTAAATACTTGAGTATACATATATAGAAATTAGCTAACACCTCTTAGCCAATTTTCTATACTATGCCCAATATTTCTCAATATTGGGCATTGGTATGCCTATTTATTGATGAATTGAGTTGAGGATCAATATTACTATTTATTTATTTGTGTATACATAGAAATTGGCTAACACCCCTTAGCCAATATTCTATGATATGCCCAATATTTCTCAATATTCGGCATTGGGATGCCTATGTACCCCAATACGCATTCTAACAAACTTACTGGGCTCTTTACTAGACATATTCATTTTTTTCTAGAATGTTACAGTATAAGACCCGAAACGGTTAAGTACGCCTTGTACCGATCCAAGAGTGCCCCCTTCTTCTAGGGTGTAGTTGCGGGTTGTCAAACTTTCAATAATAATCATAACTTAGTTTAGGTTGTAGGAGACTACTTCTATTATATCATCATAATTAGCTCATTAGAAATTGTATGAGAATCACCTTTCAATAGAGTTCTCATAGTGAGATTAATATTATATATCATATCATAGTAATGCACACAAATGAATCAACATCATCCTTATATCATTACAACCTTAACATGATCTCACAATTCATAAGAGAGGACATTTAAATAGCAACATCATCCAATCCTAATCAATCCAATCACAACACATATACTTTAAATGAATTACCATCATTAGGTATAAGTCATCACAATAGAGTTAAGTTTTGAAGATCACAAAGTCTTACCTCTTCCTCTTCCAAAGCCGTCATCATCGTCTTACCATCAACCAACCCCAATTAATCCATCAATTAGGCATAATATCATCATAGAATAGTAATTCTAACATTAACCAAGTCAATTGCATCAATACTAGATAATTCAATTTAAGATCACAACCTAGGGTTAAGTGGAAAAGGTCATCTTCCACAATCTAGGACAATTCATCAATGAATAGCATAATTGAATCATAATAAATGTGAATCTACTCCTAATAACCTAAAGTAATCATAAACAAAGAAATTTAAAAGATCAATGTCGTATTGGAAGGAAACCCACATGAAACTCAAATTTTTGAAATCAATTTTGGAAGAACCCACTGGGAAAGGAATCCCAAAGGTGAAAGGTTCCCATACCTTCTAAATTGAGGAAGATTAATAGATAAAACTTGATATTTACAGACCTATAACCCTCCATGACTTGGTCTTGATGGAGTTACTTTGGGAGAGAGAAAGAAGACAGAAGAAAGAACAATTTGTGTTTTGGGAATTATGTGGGTTGGGTTAGTTTAATTAGGTTAGGGTATTCATATAAGTCATTAACTAACATAATTAGACCTCCATTAACCCCTAACTAATTAACTTACCACCTAATTAATTAAATTGAACCAACTAAAACATGGCAGCAAAACAGTGTCTTGACCTACATGACCCCGACCTATGGGTCGTAGGTCATTCGACGACCAAGCCCCCCTCCGTGCTGCTCATCTGTTCGTTTGGAACTGAGACTTTCCAAAATGACTTCCCATGAAATTATATAAATGTCCATCGACTTTGGCCATCGATGCTACATCGATTGGACCATGCTTCATGGTTTGCCCCTCGTCTATGGCTACTCTCTTAGACAACTTTTAGCCAATCTTCAAGGGTCCTCCTCAAGGGCTCTTAGTTGGTTCTTGGGGAGTTGTACCTGGAGGTTTTGAATATAAACAAACTCTAACGCGTATTAGACACCTTACTACAAAATTCCATCGAATTTCGACTCCTAAAACCTAGTAAAATAGGCTTAGGCACACTAGCACCTCTTGAGCTATTTCCGGACGTCATGGACGTGCTTTGACATTTTGATTCTAAAACTTCCTAAATGACTTGTACTCATTATTAATTACCTAAAAAATGTATCCTAAACCTTATACACTCATGTTAGGCGCTAGATAACGTCTTAGACTTTTGGAGTGTTACATTATCCCCCCTTAGGAACATTCGTCCTCGAATGACACTAAAATCTTTCGGTAGGAAGAAAATAGACTCAAGACTAGCAGCCCAACCAACAACAACACATAAAACATGAGTTAAAACTCAATCATGTCATTCACACATAGCAATTCAAAACTTTAATCACTACACATAAGAGCTCAAAATCACGATATGTGGAATTCCCTTCTCACAACAACATGAGCTCAACATATCATTAAAGAGTCAGTTATGCCGAAACTCAACCTATCAACATGCTCAATATCATATTATAAAGGTACAACATACTTAAAATACACAACATAAGCTCAAAACAAGCAAAAGAGCAAAACTTCATTTTTAGGCATAAAGTTAATTGTGATTCACTGTATTATGCACCTTTCTGCAAAACTTCACCAAAAATAAAAACAACTTCAAATTTACTCATTAAATTCATTATTAGTAAGAACCACTAACATTCGTTAGGAAATATATGAAGATAACGGGACTTTATGTACGCCTCGGCCTCCCATGTTGCTCCCTTAGCTAGGTGGTTTCTCCATCACACTTTTACGGAAGCCACCTCTTTGTTCCTCAACCTCTTCACTTGACTATCTAGGATTTTAACCGGCACCTCCACATAGGAGAGGTTCTCTCTCATACCAATACCTTCGATATGAAGAATGGACTCTGGGTTACCAATGCACTTCTTAAGCATTGATACATGGAAAACTAGAGGACCGAACATAGTTCACTAGGGAGTTTCAACTCCTATGCAACCTTGCCAACCCTTTGCAAACTTTCATAGGGACGCACATAACGAGTACTTAACTTCCCCTTCTTTCCAAATCTAAAAACCCCTTTCATGGGCGAAATTTTCAAATATACCTTATCGACTTCTTCAAATTCAAGGTCTCTATACCTATGATCGTCATAAGACTTTTGCCAAATATAGGTTGTTTACAAACGGTTCTTTATTATATGAACTTTCTCTAAGGCCTTATAGATAAAATCGGGACCAAGAAACGAAGACTCGCCAACCTCAAACAACCAAGTAGGAGATCTATACCTCCTACTATACAAAGATTCTAAGGAGCCATAGATATGAATGAATGAAAACCATTATTATATGAGAACTCCACCAAAGGCAAGTGCTCATCCCAATTTCCCTTGAAGTCCATCATACAAGCTCTAAGCATATCCTTAAGAGTTTGTATGGTACGCTCCGCTTGACCATCCATTTGAGGATGAAAAGCGGTGCTTAACTTCACTTGAGTACCCATACCTCTTTGAAATGACCTCCAAAACCTAGATGTGAATTGAGCATTTCTATCCGATATGATGGACAAAGGAACCCCATAAAGACTCACTATCTTGTATATATAGATTGTTGCATAATCTTCCGCCAAAAAAGTAGACTTAACATAATAAAATGAGTGGATTTGGTCAATCTATCCATCACCACCCATATAGAGTTATATTTCTTCCATGTCCGAGGCAACCCAACTACGAAATCCATGTTAACATCTTCCCACTTCCAAGTAGGAATATCGATCTCTTGTAGTAAACCACCTGGCATGTGGTGCATGGCTTTGACTTGTTGGTAATTTGGATACTTCACAACAAATTACTCAATGTCCTTTTTTAAGCCATCCCACCAAAACACTTCCCTATGATAATGATACATCTTAGTAGAAACCGGATTAATAGAGTAACGGGTTCCATGAGCTTCCTCAAGAATATGATTTATCAAATCATCGACATTAGGCACACACAATTTCCCTTGGAACCTAAGAACACATCCCCCCTTTGGGAGAATGACTAATTCATCTTTCCAAGAACCGATTCTTTAAACTTCATCAATAATGGATCAAGGTGTTGCTTAGAGTTCACCTCAACCACCAAACACGACTCGGAGTTATGACGTGCCACAACACCACTAATTGGAGAATCTTCAATTCAAAATGCTAAAAGAGCCAAACTATGAACATCCCTCACTAGGTTTCTCTTGGCTTTTTCCACATGGGACACACTTCCCATAGACAAATGACTTAGAGCGTCCGCTACCACATTAGCCTTGTCGGGGTGATAGAGAACAACCATGTCATAGTCTTTCAACAACTCTAACCATCTCCATTACCAGAGATTCAACTCCTTTTGAGTAAACACGTATTGATGACTTTTATGGTCCTATACACATCAACATGAACCCCATAGAGATAATGCCTCTATTTTTCAAGGCAAATACCACGGCTGCTAACTCAAGGTCATGAGTCGGATAACTCTTCTCATGAAATTTGAGTTTCCTAGAAGCATATGATATAACATTGTCATGTTGCATAAGAACACACCCCAACCCGACTCAGATGCATCACAAATATACCACAAAACCCTTAGTATCCTCCGGTAGGGTCAATACCAGAATGGAATTGTCGCATCCGGGAAGCACAACCTAGATGTAACCGGCGTTGTCGTACTCTTTGAGGACTAAGACTAGCCTCTTAGCTTACATCATTACATTCATAGGTCAAAATGCGGAAAAATATAAAACTTTTCATTACTTCTACATTGAGGTTTACATAGACCTCTACATACACATAATATATATTCACGTCGAGTGTATATAGACCCTTCGTATATGAAGATTACATAGTCGTCTACTTTTATTGTACATAGATATATAAGATATAACATAGTGTCATATTGATGTCTCATCTCATAATCATCTAACAATATTAGAACAATTTGTACCTAGACCATACATCAATGTAATAGAGCCACATATAGTCTATACAATTCGCACTCAAATGAAAAGGAAAAGAACATAAGTATTAAAACTAAAAAAACTACATAAGCTATATATTGGCATTGCCCTCGGAAAGTGAGTACCTACCCACTTGGATGATTGAGAATTTCTAAATCTTCTTCAAAGTCGTCTCAAAATCCCTTCAACAACCAGAAACTATAAGGTTGGGGAAAAAGGGAGAAAATGGGGTTAGTACACCACTTGTACTAAGTATGAGACCATATGAAAAGATAGTATCAAATCATGCTAAAATGGGATATTTCATTAAAACATGCTATTTAACATTTAGAAAGCCTTATGCATATTCAAGTGGACCATACCAACCAATGAGACATCTTCATTAAGTCAAAAGCATGTACATCACCAGACTAATAATCCTAGGGCTATCCAAGCCAACATGCATATCACATAATTGATCAATTAGTCAAGACAACTCTATCATCAAGTTATAGTACCAACAAGCGTAGACAAGAGTTCATTTCAACATAATCAAAGCAAGACAATTACTCATGAACCCTCATTAAGTCAAAAAATTCAATGACCAAGCAAAGCCCCATAACCTTACTCAATAAAGTAACCTAAAAAGAACCATGATTGATATCCAAATGCTCAAAGCATATTATTTAAGAGTACATATTATCATGTTCATAAGTGAAACCAACAATCATGTAGTATCGTCAATGTTCAAGATCATCATATACATAACATGTACGAATATAAGCATATTCATATACAAGAACATCCTTCCAAGATTTCCCTCAAGGTTAACTAGTACAATATTTAGGTAGAGTCTCATACCCATACCTAGACTAAGCTAAACCCCTTTGGTTATCCTAGTTAGAATTCACTCCTTTAGTTCATTTTACCTTTTGGAAACATCTTGCCTTAACCGACATAAACCCCATGAGCTAATGTGGAATCCGGTGTCATGGAACCCTACACCGAAGGAAGGCGGACTACTTTCCAAGGTAGTACCAAAACATGAACAAATCAACTACGTGGATCCACTAACTAGTATTCCTATGGGGGTAACATAATTCAAGAACTAGGAGATATAGTTGGGATCCTCTTTATGCTACATGCATTATAGTCTCCAATCTCAAAAGTACATTAGTGGTCCTATGTGGGAAAGGACACTCGTCACTCTAGTTCACTCGGTGCTAAGCTATAGTCCATTTTCGAAATGTCTTTACGCCTTTATTAACAATCATAGCTTAGTTTAGGTCATATGGTCTACCCCTTATAAAATCAGCATCATCTTAGATCAATAAGAATTTCATGAGTATTGTCCTTATTACAATTCATATAAGTAAGGTTAGCACATTCACATAATCATTCATGATAAGGCACATTGGTTGTTATCACCATCCTTATAACATTTACATCATAGTCAACCTCACAACCATAGTCAAAAAATTTCAATTCAACATCATATCAATCCTATCAATCCTAATATAAGGTATACTTCTATACAACATCATCACTTAATCACAAGTAACTATAATGGAAGTAAAGAATATGGATCACAAGACTTACAAGTGTCCTTCATAATCCATCTTCAAGGTATTACTATCTACCCTTAACTCAAGCCCATAGGGTGTAATATCATCACACAAAAATAACCAACATGATAACAAGGACAATTGAATCACTACATCACAATTCATCACAAGTTCATAGCTTAAGATAAGAGACATAGATCAAATTCACAACTTACTTCACAACCTAGATAAAATACTCAAGAACTAGCATAATTGGACTACAATTCATCTTATTTTATTAATAATTGCTACAATGACATCATCTAGTAGTAATTCAACCAATAGCAAACTCAATTGAACCAACATTACACAATTTATATTAAGATCACAACCTAGGGTTATGGGAAATAGGTAATCTTCTACAAACTGGTTCAATCCATCAATAAATAACAAATTTGAGTTATAATACATGATAATCTATCCATAATATCCAAAATAAGTCATAAACAAAGCAATTCACAAGATCAATTTCGAGAACGGAACTCTTTGGGGAAAGAAGTCCCAAAGGTGAAAGGAATCCCATACCTTAATGTTTGATGAAAATTCATGGATAAATCTTGGTGATTTCAGACCTAGAACCCACCTTGACCTTGTCTTCTATGGAGTTCTTCCACTTAGAGAGAGAAAGAAGAGAGAAGGAAGAGAGTTTAGGTTTTGGGGATTATAAGAGCTTAGGTTAGTCTAATTAGGTTAGGGTCCTTATATAGGTTGTTAATTAAGTTAATTAGACCTCCACTATACCATAATTAACATCCTAACAAAGCCAACTAATTGAATTAATTAAATGAAAACGTGCAACAAAACCATCCCATCACAGACGAGACCACAATCAACGGACCGTGTGCCCATCGATGGGCACTGCTCCCTCCATGCTGCACATCCGTCGCTAAGTTCATAGATTTGTCAAAACAGGCCCTTGGCCGAATATTCTAAGTTTCCATCGACGGAGGAAATTGACGCCCCATCGATTGGAACATGGTCCATCTGTGGCATCTATGGGTGACACTGTTTATTGACAGCTTTTAGTCAATTTTGCAAGGGTCCTCCTCAAGGGCCCTTAGTTTGTCCTTGGGGAGTTCTACCTTGAAGTTTCGACTACGAACTAAATCTAATCCGTGTTAGACACCCCTCCACCAATTTTCATCATTTTCCGACTCCTAAAAGCTAGTCAAATAGGCTAAGGCATGCTAGTACCTCATTGAACTAGTTTCCTGACGTCATGCATGTTCCTTGACGTTTTGGTTTCTAGACTTCCTAAATGACTCATATACATTAAAACAGACCTTAAAACAGTGTCTAAACCTTTTGACATCTATTTTAGGCTCTATAACACATCTTAGACTTTCGAAGTGTTACATTATCCTCCCCACCCCACCCACCCCACCTTAGGAACATTCGTCCCCAAATGATACTAAAATCTTTTGTAAGGAAGGAATAGACTCAAGACTAGCAGCCCAAAAAATCAACAAGACATAACAACATGATTTACAACATCAATTATATCATTTTCACAACGCATTTAAGCTTCAATTACCACACAATAAGGCTCAAAATCACAGTATGAGGAATTTTCCTTCTCACAACAACATGATCTCAATCATACCATATATGAGTCAATTTATGCCAAAAGTCAACTTAACAACATGCTCAATATCATTTCATCAAGGATCATCATATCAAAATGCACAAAATGACTCAAAATGAGAAGATTTGAAATTTTTTAACTCAATATGCTCAATTCACTGTAACTTCACTGTTATGACACCAAATATGCACATTTTTGCAAAACTTCTCAAAATATCATAGCAACATCAAATTTAGTCATTATTTTCATTATAAGCAAGAACAACTAACCTTCACTAGTAAAGAGATGAGGATAATGGGAATTTATGTCGGCTTCGGCCTCCCATGTTACCCCCTCAACTAGGTGGTTTATCCACAACACTTTTACGGAGGCCACCTCTTTGTTCCTCAACCTGTTCACTTGACGATCAATAATTTCAACCGAAACCTCCTCATAAGAGAGGTTATCCTTCACACCAAGACCCTCAATAGGAAGAATAGACTCGGGATCACCGATACACTTTTGAAGAATAGAATCATGAAAAAACGGGTGAACCGAAGCCAATTTACTAGGGAGTTTCAACTCATAGGCAACCTTACAAACCCTTTGCATGATTTCATAGGTATGCACATAACTAGGACTCAACTTCTCTTTCTTTCAAAATCTAATCACCCATTTCATAGGTGAAATTTTCAAATACAGTTTATCACCTTTTTCAAACTCTAAATCTCTTCTCCTATGATCAACATAAGACTTTTGCTGACTACTGGTTGTGTGCAATCGGTTCCTTATGATATGAACTTTCTCCAAAGTCTTATAAATCAAATCGGGACAAAGAATCAAAGACTCACCAACTTAAAACCAATCAATAGGAGATCTAAACCTCCTACCATACAAGGGTTCATAAGGAGCCATGGATATGGATGAATGGAAACTATTATTATAAGTAAACTCCACCAAAGGAAAGTGCTTATAAAAAATTCTCTTGAAATTGATGACACAAGCTCTAAGCATATCCTCAAGAGTTTAAATAATATGCTTCGCTTGCCCATCCGTTTGGAGATGAAAAGTGGTGCTTAACTTCACCTTGGTACCCAAATCTTCTTGGAATGACCTTGAAAACCTAGATGTGAATAGTGCGCCCCTATCTTATATGATGGATAACGGAATACCATGGCGACACACAATTTTATCTATGAAGATCGTTGCATAATCTTCTGCCGAATAAGTATACATGATGGCAATAAAACGAGTTGATTTCTTCAACCTATCCACAACAAACCATATGGAGTCATATTGTTTTTGTGTCCTAGGCAAACCTACCACAAAATCCATATTGATGTCTTCCCACTTCCAAGTAGGAATTTTGATTTCTTTAAGTAAACCAGCCGATTTTAGATGTTCGGCTTTCACTTGTTTGCAATTTGGACACTTTGCAAAAAATTCCGCTATGTCATTTTCCAAACCTTCCCACCAAAACACTTCCCTAAGGTCATGGTACATCTTTATCGAACCTGGATGAATGGAGTAACCGGACCCATGAGCTTCCTCAAGAATCCGGTTCTTCAAACAAAATTGGGAACACACAACTTTCCTTGATACCTCAAGACATCATCCCCCCCTAAGGATAATGACTCATTAATCTTGCCAAGAACCGATTTCTTCAACTCCATCAATGGTTGATCAAGGTATTGTTTGGACATCACCTCAACCACTAAGGATGACTCGGAGTTATGATGGACAATAAAACCACTATTTGGAAAATCTTCCAACCTTACACCCAATCTAGAAAACCTATGAACATCTTTCACTAGGTCTTTCTTGGCTTCCTCTACATGAGACACACTACCCATGGTCATACGACTTAGAGATTCCGCAACCACATTGTCCTTTCCGGGGTGATAAAGAACACTCATATTGTAATCATTCAATAATTCCAACCACCTTCTTTGTCGGAGATTTAACTCCTTTTGAGTAAACACATATTGAAGACTATTGTGGTGGGTATACACATCAACATGAACACCATACACGTAATACCTTCATATTTTCAAGGCAAATACCACGACCACTAACTCAAGATCATGAGTTAGATAGTTCCTCTCATGCAACTTAATTTGTCTAGAAGCATATGCTACTACTTTCCCATGTTGGATAAGCACACACCATAGACCCACTCGGGATGCATCACAATACACAACGAAGCCCTTTGTACCCTCCGGTAAAGTCAACACCAGAGCGGAAGTAAGACTATCTTTTAAGATTTGGAAGCTTCTCTCTCCTGCCTCCGACCACTCAAACTTATTACTCTTTTGGGTCAAAGTAGTCAAGAGAGATGTAATTGACGACCATCCACAAACCTCCGATAATAACCCGCTAGATACAAGAAACTCCTAATGTTGGTTGGAGTCAATGGTATATGCCAATTTTTCACCACCTCGGTTTTCCTTGGATGAACATATACTCTTCACTTGAGATGATATGACCAAGAAACGCCACCGACCTCAACCAAAACTCACATTTTCTATACCTGGCAAACAATTGATGTTATTTAAGTACTTGCAACACCACTCTCAAAAGACACATGTGTTCACCCTCATTCTTCGAATATAACAAGATGTCGTCAATGAAAACAATGACAAAAGAATCTAGGTAATTTCAAAACACCCTATTCATAAGATCCATAAATGTCATATGGGCATTAGTGAGACGTAAGTACATTACTAAGAACTCATAGTGACCATATCTAGTCCAAAATGTCGTTATTGGTATATCCTCACCTCTCACCCTAAGTTGGTAATACCCCGATCTCAAGTCAATCTTAGAAAAGTAGTTTGCCCCTTGGAGTTGATCAAACAAGTCGTCAATCTGAAGGCGAGAATACTTGTTCTTAATAGTGATTTTATTGAGTTGGTGATAATTGATGCACATTCTAAGGTGTCCATCCTTCTTCTTCACAAACAAAACTGGAGCACCTCATGGAGAAATACTAGGTCTAATGAAGCCTTTTTCTAGTAGATCTGTAAGACCCCCAAAATGAGTTAGGGTTTCTAGAGCCTAACATGTTTTTATTAAGGTTCTAAGGTACTAAAATGGCTTATAATTTCATATTGAGGCAGTGTGTAAAGTTTGAGGTGATTTGGAAGTTAATCATAATGGGACGACCAAGACGTTCGACGATTAGTCACCCATGTGCTTCATGTGTCTATACGTCTTTATAATTGTATGAAATGAGCTTATGAAGTCTAAAAATAAGTTATAATGATGTTTAATGGTAGTACATGGAGTTTTATGAAGTTTGGAGGTCAAACGTTCAAGAACGTCCAAGACGTTCGAAAGATAACCTTGAGACATGCATGGGTGTGTGTTAATGGGGCCTAGTGTGTTTGGACGTGTTACGTGTATTTGTTTCGGGTGAAACTGATGTGGAAGGTATAAAAATACTTAAGGGTTTTATTTACGTTGGAAACTTTTGGGTATGACTTCTAAAGGGCCCCTCAAAAAAGCCCACAAGAAGGACACAAGGGTTGTCGAGACACTACCTTGGCAATGTCAATCGACGAGCTCCAAGTGACCCCTCGTCAGTCCATTGACGCCCCGTCGATTGGGGAGTAGGTTGAAACTTATCCTGACGAGCTTAATCACCAAGAGAAAGCTGCATTCACCAAGGGCGAAGTAGCAGGACGCCCCGTCGTCCAGTCGACACCCAGTCGATGGTGTCCGTCGATGGTGTCCTGCAACTGGAGCCATGCGACTGCCTCATTAAGGGGTGAATGGGAAATTCACCCCACGTCATATCCTGACCCTAATTGATTTATTTACCTATTTACTGGTGTATATAAGTGATCTAAAATGTGACCAACCCATTCCCATCCCATTCGCACAAATTAAACATTCCCTCCAAAACCAATTCTCCCTAGAAACCTCCACTGTTGTTGAAGCTCAACAACATCATGTAGATTGGATTCTCATGGCTTGTTCACCAATTTTTATAGGTTTTCAACTATACAAAGTTATGGTGATCCTTGATCTCTAAGTAACCTTTCACTTGGAGTGTTCTTCTCAAAGTTTTCAAAGAGTTTCATGATCAAACTTTCAATCTTTCAATCTAGCCATGGGTTCTTTCTAAAATCATTTTTAATGGTTAAATAATGATGAATTGATGTTAATGTATTGATTTTAACGTGAATTTGAATCCAATTGCATTATGAACCCATGCCCCTTCCTAAATCGATTTAGTACTTGCATGGTCTTTGTGATCATGGCTTGCTAATGGTTAAATTGTGATTCGCTTACGTTGAATTTCTTATACATATTGTTATTTACGTGAATTTATTATGAATTGATGATAAAGGATCCATGTGAATCAATGTATGAAGATTTGAACATGCCTAGTTAGAATTCTAGGAGTTCACTGTAACATTGCCCTTTTAATGATCTAATGTTCAATTCGATTAGGTGATGATGATTATAGCTACTGTTTTAAGTTGATATTACTATTGAATTGTAATTATAAATCATGTAAGATCAAAGTAAAGAAAGATTGACATGAATTGATCTAGATTCTTTTAGTCTATGAATTGATAATGCTAGGTAGTGATGTGATCTATATTCTAAGATGAATAAAGTATGATTAAGAATTTATTTCTATATCTTTATCTACTGCCTTAAATTTATATTTTGATACATGATGATTGATGAGCCAAACCAGGGAAGTTACTAGATTATCTATAACTCTCTACCTTCTAGCATATATGTGATATAGTGCATTAGATGGTAGCAGGATTTTATAGCAACTTGTACATGGTTTCTTCATGATTAAATGTATTTTTATCTACTGCACTATATATGTATTGCTGATGGAAATTATGTATTGATCAATGATGATCAAAGGATAATGAAGTGGTAAGAATGGTTGTTCTTCTCTACTTTTCTTATAAGAATTGTAGTTGACGAAGCTTTGTATATATTGTGTGGCATGGTCCACTTATGGTGACAATGTTTATTTTATTTTCATTATATATCTGTTGACCATGTCCTTGAAGTCAAATTGATGAATATATGAGTGTGTGGTTATGATGATCACACTATGTGATGTTTATGCCTACTTTCCTATTCTAGTTGTGATATAGGTTGTATGACTATTGTATAAGAATGTGTATATTTATGTTAGGGTAAAATGTAGGTGCTGACATTGATGAGTTAAAATGGTTAAATTATCCTTTACATATGTACCACTATGTGAATGCATGAATAGGCAAAGCTAGGAGTCTTAAGTGTAATATGAAGTTGACTTGTCTCCTATGCAAAACGTGTTGTGTGGTCTATGCTTGAAAGTGTATTTTGGTCTAAGAGGATGGCTGCCTCAATGTGTTGTTGATAGCCATTATGTGATCATATTGACCAATGTACACACGCCCTCATTCTACATGCATGCTTATAAATAGTATTGGTCATGGTGTCTAAATGAAAGGTAGTTCTTATATTCACTAGTGTCTACTACTAAGCATTTAAAGTATAAGTATCTGAAGTATGTTATGTACTCCTTAACTAGGATGACTTGATAGGTGTACTAGTATAGGCAAAGGTATGGGACCTTGTATATGCATTGCACATGTGTACCTTCATAGGATAGTTCCTAGGTTTGGTTTCTATGAAAGTGAACGTATGGGCATGTAATGAATATGACTTACATGGTATGATGAAGTATGAATTTGCATAGTGTCTTAGTGGGTTTATATGAAAGGATTGCTCATATAGTTATACCTATAAACTTATGCATTCATATATGGACATGTGTGATATTTATGTGTTATTTTAAAGGTTTGTTCACATATTTGTACACAGACACATGAATAATGATCTAGTAAATAAAGGGGAGAGGGGTGCCCAAGAATACTCTAAAACTAGATAGGTGCTTTAATATGCTATAAGCATATGATGAATGAATATCCTAAGCCTATGTTTTATGAAAAAAATGTAACAAAGGCTTTTCAATAAAGTAAACTAAGCTTAGCTTCGAGTGAACTTGACATTGAGAGGTGTTGACTTCCCTTGGAGGAAGATTCACCATTTTTCCCTTATAGAGTGTTGACTTCCCTTAGATGAATACTCACCTATGGACCCACATGAGGTGGTGACTTCCCTTTGAGGAAGGTTCACCCATGTTTTCTCATGAGAGGAGGCCCCAATTGCCCAATGGCATGTAGAGGGATTATACCTATCTCTTAGTTCTATAAACAATGCTTGCCACATAGCATCTAGAAAAGTGAATTCACTTAGGATGCTAGGATGTATGTTAATGTTCTACCCTTGCTAGGTAGGAACACCTTTCATTGGTCTAAGGCTCTACAACACAAAATTCCATGTTTAGCACCCATGGTCTTAGTGTCGGTTAAAGCTATAGTTTCCCTAAAATATTATTGACAATGGAAGTAAACAACTAGGATCCTAACTAGGATGACTTATGGAAGGTTACTTAGGATAGGTGGAAGTAATGAACCCATCTAGACATTGCACAAGTAGCTTCTTAGGAAGTCCTAGAGATGTGACCTAATGTTTATGATTATGGTTACTTCTTTATACATGACATTGTAGTATCTATCTACTTGTTGTGAAGAAATGCATGGTATGAGCCTATGTGAAGTGGTCTTGATTTACATGCTCAATGTTAGTCTTAATGACTATATAATGAAGGTTGTTGACATGAATGAAGTTTTCTTCACTTATATGTTGATGTATGAATTGACTGATAAGGTTTGTGGTCTTATGATGGGTTTACTAAGTATGTGTGAGGTTATGGGGATTCACATGTACATTGCACTAGAAGACTAAGATTATGGTCATTAACAAGGTCTTATAATGATGAATATGAAAAGAAGTAAAAATATGTGTGAATGAATGTAACTTAGCGTAAAGCCTATGAAGTATTGCCTTAAATGTGTCTATGATATATTATGCTTATATGATGATATGTGTTGGCTTATGTAGGTTGTAGGTATGATTTCTTTGTGACCTTAAGGTGATGCATTGCACCAAGTATCACTAGCGGGTTACTTGGGAGGTTAAGGAATAAAAGAGAAGACAATTCACTGTTAAGGGAAATGAGCTCACTTTAAAGTGACCTCAAATATGGCATAAATTCTATGTGTGATTTTATATGATGTTCGGACTTTGATTATGTCTCAATGAAATATGTGAATGATATAAATGTTATTGTATAAAGGTTTTTATGAAGATTTACTCAAAAAGGCATGAAGTATGATTTCAAGAAAATGTCTCTTTTAAATGCATGTTTTGCATGGTTGTCATATTTAGTGCATTCTTGTAGTAACACCATTCTTCTCTACTTTTTACACAAAGTGTAAGTTATGGAGGCTTAAAGTATGTCTATATGATTGAAGGGCTTGATATGTGATTTCCAAACTCAAGGAAAGGATTCCTTAAGTCCAAGTATTCCCTATGTTATGATTTACTATAAAGTCTTAAATATTATACTTATGTTTATGTCTTAAGGGTCGTGTGCCTATTGTATTCTAATATTGATTGAGTCTAAGATGGAAAAGAGACTTAAGGTCTAAATATGTATTATGACTTATGTTTTATCTATATATGAGATGAAGTTTCTAGAATATGATGTGCTATGAAAAGTTTTAAATTTCCGCTAAATTTACTATGTCAATGCAATGAATAATAACTGTGGGCTTGTATAAGACCTCCGAAAGTTAAGTACGCCATGTCACTTCTAGGGGGTGCTCCCCGGATGTGACAAACGTGGTATTAGAGCATGAGGTTTATAAAATGGTTTTAGGTTCTAAAAGCCTCATATTGCCACGTCTAGTAAAGTCTCGTGTTCATTGGTGGTCAGTTGCGACATCATCAAATGATATGAGAGTCTATAAGAAGATAGAGTTTTCCTTCTTCATCATTCTCATATCGTGCCATAGAACCTAACTCTATAAGATCTCTCTCTTATCTTTTTTGTCCGGTGGTCTTTTAGCTATGATTGCTTGGATAAGATTGTATCTCTATGCTTGAGGAGAAAAAGTGAGTTAATGCTTAAATTGATTTTATGGTTGGATGAGTATGTGTGAAGGTGAATTTTGGCATGTTTGGTTGATATGATGCCCTTTGAGGATATATATGAAGTTTATGTGAAATGGCATGTTATGTTGAAGAATGTGTGTCATGATAAAGTTAAAGCATGTTTGGAGTTATTTTGATGAAAATTAGTTTCTTTTGGAATGATATGTTACTATATGGTTTTACATGATGGTAGTCTAATATTATGATTTAAGCTTGAAATGCTTAGTGACTACCTATGGAAGCATGCTACCCTAAGAATATGTGCTTAAAAGTGTTTAATGTTTCCCTTTGTATATATATGTGGTCCTTTATAATTGCCTAGTAGGGATTGGAGTCCTTTGTATAATCTTGATCCTAGGTGTGAAGGTAGTATACTTGTCTTGGTAGGGTGATGATGTGGGTTTTAGTGGCCTAGAAGTCACCTTACTGTAATGTTTAAGGAAAAAGAAGAAATTTTATGGCTAAATCTCCTTGTTGTTATCCCCTAATGTTGTATGACCTTTGTGTCTATTGTTATGTATGAAAACCTTATGTGGTTGCATTGTATGACCTAACTTGACGATTGGGGATAAATTGCCTAGGAGATGAAGTTTAGAATGCCTTGGTTGACTTACTGTAATTCCTTTTAAAGTGATAATCACTTTTAAGTGATGAAAAACAAAGGTTGTTAAGTTAAGATCCTCTTTAGGTTGGGTTAAGTTACTTTTAATTGGGTTTACCCTAAGTGGGGGATTGTGATGAAATAGTAAGGTTGTAGATATTTTCTACCTTGTCCTTCTATTTTTGCTTGAGCTTGACACTAATGAATTCTTAGTAAGCTTGTTCATGAATAGAGTTTTGCATAAGTATGAATTGCATGAACCTTGTATGTTTGGTATGTATTGATTGACATTACCTTAAAGATATTGTGACAATTCTAAAGTGCATGAAGGGGAAAGTTTTATAAAATCCATGTTTCTCATGTTTATTGTGCATCTTATTATGCTAGTTGTGCATTTGACTTCATGAGATAAGGTAAGAAACTTTTTTTTAGTCACGTTTGATATGTAAGGTTTAGCCTTATAATGAGAAATTGAGACTCTTTAATATGATAAGTGTAGAGTCTCTTGAAAACTATGTGACTTGTATGGTTTGGAAAGCATGATTGTAGGCTCACTCTTGAAAAGTAAAAGCATGTTTAGCTAAGAATTCATGTGTGTGCCTATGATTTGTATTGTTTCCCCAAATGATGCTTACTATGAAGGTGAGTACTATGTTAGAAGTTGACATTTTGTGAAATGGCTTTCAAATCGTTGTGATGTATTTGGTGTGACTTACCATTTATACTTCACTAGGTAGGAAAACATGAGCATGTCTTGGTTTAGAAAAATGAGAAATTCTCATGTTACAGTAAAGATGACCTTTGTGCATTTGCTTGGGTGTGAACTCATGATACATGTAAGTGTGTTTGGGAGAAGGACATTCCTCCTTAAGCATTACTAATCATGGTATGGTTGAGTATGACCCTCATATCCCTAGGTCTAATTAATAAAGATCTTTGATGATTCAATTAACTCAAGTCTATGTGCATTGAAATGAGTGCCTTCTTGCTTTTGATTGATGTGGAATCTGCCTTACTATGATTTAAAAGAAGGTACATGATGAGCTCTTAAATAAAATGAAGTTTAATCACCATGTTATGATTAGGATAAGGATGTTCTCCTATGAACATGATAAGAGCCTATGTGTGATGCATTAAAGAGTGAGTGAATCATGCTTTTTGCTTGCTTAGGTGCATCGGGTGCTAAAATGATTTGAAATTGTGTTACTTTTAAGTTTGGTGCATTTACTTCTATGTGATGATGTTATGAATATGATGAACTGATCTATGATGCATTGAAGTCCTTTTTGTGATTAAAGTGTTCTAAGTGTCATTCGAGGACGAATGTTCCTAAGTGGGGGATATTGTAAGACCCCCAAAATGAGTTAGGGTGTCTAGAGCCTAACATGTTTTTATTAAGGTTATAAGGTCCTAAAAGGGCTTATAATATGATATTGAGGCATTGTGTAAATTTTGAGGTGATTTCGAAGTCAAACGTCAAGGGACGACAAAGACGTTTGATGATTACTCACCTATGTGCCACATGTGTCTATACGTGTTCATAATTGTATTAAATGAGATTATGAAGTTTTAAACTGAGTTATAATTATGTTTAATGGTATTATATTGAGTTTGGTGAAGTTTGGAGGTCAAACGTTCAAGAACGTCCACGATGTACGAAAGATAGCCTTGAGACATGCATGTGTGTGTCTTGATGGGGCCTAGTGTATTTGGACGTGTTACATGTATTTATTTTTGGATAAACTGATGTGGGAGGTCTAAAACTTCTAAAGGGTTGTATTTACATTGGAAAAGTCCGGGTACGACTTCTAAAGGGCCCCACAAAAGGGCCCACAAGAAGGACACAAGGGCTGTCAAGACACTGCCTTGGCAGTGCCAATCGACGAGCTCCAAGTGACGCCTCATCAGTCTATCAACGCACCGTCGATTAGGGAGTGGGTTGAAACTTAGCCTCAGGAGCTTAAGAACCAGGAGGAAGCTGCAGTCCCCAACGACGGAGCAGCAGGATGCCCCGTCGTCCAGTCGACGCCCACTCGATCTTGTCCGTCGATAGTGGCCTGCGATTGCCTCATTAAGGGGTGAATGGGAAATTCACCCCACGTCCTAACCTGACCCTAATAGATTTATTTACCTATTTTTGGTTGTATATAAGTAAACTAAAACGTGACCAACCCATTCCCAATTCCATTCACTCAAATTAAACCTTCCCTCCAAAACCAATTCTCCCTAGAAACCTCCATTATTGTTGAAGCTCAACAACAACTTGTAGATTGGATTATCATGGGTTCTTCACCAGTTTTTTAATTTTTTAAACTAGACAAAGGTATGTTGATCCTTCATCTCTAAGTAACCTTTCACTTGGAGAGTTCTTCTCAAAGTTTTCATAGAGATTTTATGATTAAACTTTCAATCTTTCAATCTAGACATGGGTTCTTTCTAAAAATATTTTAATGGTTAAACCTTGATGAATTGATGTTAATGAATTTATTTTAATGTGAATTTGAATCCAATTGCATTATGAACCCATGTCCCTTCCTAAATTGATTTAGTACTTGCATGGGCTTTGTGATCATTGCTTGTTAATGGTTAAATTGTGATTTTCTTACGTCGAATTTCTTATACCTATTGTTATTTACGTGAATTGATTATGAATTGATGATAAATGATCCATGTGGATCAATGTTGAAGAATTGAACATGCCTAGTTAGAATTCTAGGAGTTTATTGTATCATTGCCCTTTTAATGATCTAATGTTGAATTCGATTAGGTGAAGATGATTATAGCTACTGTTTTAATTTGATATTATGATTGAATTGTAATTGTAAATCATGTACAATCAAAGTGAAGAAGGATTGACATGAATTGATCTAGATTCTTTTAGTTTATGAATTGATAATGCTAGGTAGTGATGTGATCTGTATTCTAATATGAATAAAGTATGATTAAGAATTGATATCTATCTAATAAGATACTGCCCTAAATGTAAAATATTTATACTTGATGATTGGTGAGCCAAACTAGGGAAGTTACTTGATGATCTATAACTCTCTACCTTCTACCATATATGTGATATAGTGCATTAGATGGTAGCATGATTTTGTAGCAACTTGTACATGGTTTTTTCATGATTAAATGTATGTTTATCTACTGCAATATATATGTATTGATTATGGAAAGGATGTATTGATCAATGATGATCAAAGGATAATGAAGTGGTAAGAATGGCTCTTCTTCTCTATTTTTCTTATAAGTATTGTACTTGACGAAGCTTTGTATGCATTGTGTGGCATGGTCCACTTATGGTGGAGGTGTTTACTTTATTGTCATTATATATGTGTTGACCATGTCCTTGAAGGCAAATTGATGAATATATGAGTGTGTGGTTATGATGATCACACTATGTGATGTTTATGCCTACTTTCCTATTCTAGTTGTGATATAGGTTGTATGACTATTGTATAAGCATGTGTATATTTTTGTTAGGGTAAAATGTGGGTGCTGACATTGATGAGTTAAAATGGTTAAAGGATCCCTTACCTATGTACCCCTATGTGAAGTCATGAATAGCCAAAGCTAGGAGTCTTAAGTGTAATATGAAGTTGACATGTCTCCTATGCAAAATGTGTTGTGTGGTCTCTACTTGAAAGTGTATTATGGTATAAGAGGGTGGGTGCCTCAATGTGTTGTTGATAGCCATTATGTGATCATATTGACAAATGTAAACACACCCTCATTCTACATGCATGCTTATAAATAGTATTGGTCATGGTGTCTAATGAAAGGTAGTTCTCATATTCACTAGGGTCTACTACTAAGCATGCATAGTATAAGTATGTGATATATGTTATGTATTCCTTAACTAGGATGACTTGATAGGTGTACTAGTAAGTACAAAGGTATGGGACCTTATCTATGCATTGCACATGTGTACCTTGATAGGATAGTTCCTAGGTTTGGTTTCTATGAAATGAAAGTATGGTCATGTTATGAATATGACCTATATGGTATGATGAAGTATGAATGTGCATAGTTTCTTAGTGGGTTTATATGAAAGGATTGTTCATATTGTTATACCTATAGACTTATGCATTGATATATGGACATGTGTGATACTTATGTGTTTGTGAAAGGTTTGTCCACATATATGTACACACACACATGAATGATGATCTAAAAAATAGAGGGGCCTTGAGAGGGGTGCCCAAGAATACTCTAAAACTAGATAGGTGCTTGAATATGCTATAAGCATATGATGAATGAATATCCTAAGCCTATGTTTTATGAAAAAAATGTAATAAAGGCTTTTCAATAAAGGGAACTTAGATTAGCACCGAGTGAACTTGACATTGACATGGGTTGACTTCCCTTGGAGGAAGATTCACCATTTTTCCCTTTATAGAGTGTTGACTTGCCTTAGAGGAATACTCACCTATGGACCACATGAGGTGGTGACTTAACTTTGAGGAAGGTTCACCCTTGTTTTCTCATGAGAGGAGGCCCCAATTTTCCAATGGCATGTAGAGGGATTACACATATCTCTTAGTTCCATAAACTATGCTTGCCACATAGTATCTTGCAAAGTGAATTCACTTAGGATGCTAGGATGTATGTTAATGTTTTACCTTGGCTAGGTAGGAACACCTTCCATTGGTGTAAGTCTCTACAACACCAAATTCCATGTTTAGCACCATGGTCTTAGTGTCGGTTAAGGCTATAGTTTCCATAAAATAAAATGGACGATGTAATGAAATAACAAGAATCCTAACTAGGATGACTAAGGGAGGTTACTTAGGATAGGTGGAAGTAATGAACCCATCTAGACATTGCACAAGTAGCTCCTTAGCAAGTCCTAGAGATGTGACCTAATGTTTATGATTATGGTTACGTCTTCATACATGAAATTGTAGTATCTATCTATTTGTTGTGAAGAAATGCATGGTATGATCCTATGTGAAGTGGTCTTGATTTACATGCTTAATGTTAGTCTTAATGACTATATGATTAAGGTTGTTGACATGAATGAAGTTGTCTTCACTTATATGTTGATGTATGAATTGACTGATAAGGTTTGTGATCTCATGATGGGTTTACTAAATATGTGAGAGGTTATGGGGCTTCACATGTACATTGCACTAGTAGACTAATATTGGGGTGATTAACAAGGTCTTATAATGATGAATATGAAAAGAAGTAAATATGTGTGAATGGATGTAACTTACTGTAAATCCAATGAAGTCTTGACTTAGATGTGTCTATGATATATTATGCTTATATGATGATATGTGGGCTTATGTAGGTTGTAGGTATGATTTCTTTGTGACCTTAAGGTGATGCATTGCACCAAGAATACCTAGAGGGTTACTTGGGAGGTTAAGGATTAAAAGACAAGATAATTTACTGTTAAGGAAAATGAGCTCACTGTAAAGTGACCTCAAATATGGCATATATTTTATGTGTGATTTTATATGACGTTCGAACTTGTATTATGTCTATATAAAATATGTGAATGATATAAATGCTATTGTATAAAGGTTTTTATGAATATATACTAAAAAAGGCATGAAGTATTATTTCAAGAAAATGTCCCTTTTAAATGCATATTTTTGCATGGTTGCCATACTTAGTGCATTCTTGTACTAACTCAATTCTTCTCTAATTTTTACACAAAGTGTAGGTTATGGAGGCTTAAAGGATGTCTATAAGATTGAAGGTCTTGATATGTGATTTCCAAACTCAAGGAAAGGATTCCTTAAGTCCAAGGATTCCCTATGTTATGATTTACTATAAAGTCTTAAATATTATACTTATGTTTATGTCTTAAGGGTCGTGTGCCTATTGTATTCTAATATTGATTGAGTCTAAGATGGAAAAGAGACTTAAGGTCTAAATATGTATTATGACTTATGTTTTATCGATATATGAGATGAAGTTTCAAGCATATGATGTGCTATGAAAAGTTTAAAATTTTCCACAAAATTTACTATGTCAATGCGATGAATGATAACTATGGGATTGTATAACACCTCAGAGAGGTCAAGTACGACATGTTACTTCTAGGGGGTGCTCTCTGGATGTGACAAGATCTTTGCGTTGACCCTTCAACTCTTTAAATTCGATCGGAGCTATCCGATAAGGAGAAATTGATATGGGATTTGTATCCGTTAATAAGTCCATACAAAAGTCAATTTCCCGTTCAGGAGGAATACCGGTAAGATCATTATGAAAGAACTCGGAAATTCCCTCACTACGGGGACCGACTATATGGGAGGAATTTTGGAGTCTAACTATATGTTATAAACACCCTTTAGAGATCATTTTACAAGACTTAAGACAAGAGATGATACGACCTCTAGCAATATAATTTCCCTCGTTCCACTCTAAAACGGGCTCATTTGGAAACTTTAACTTCACCACCCTCACCTACAATCTATAGAGGCAAAGCAAGCATGCAACCAATCCATACCCAATATGATGTCAAAATAAAGCATATAAAGTTCTACTAGCTCAACATAAGTAACTCTATTGGGAAACATTATAGGACAATTTTTATATAACCTTTTTTCAACAATCGACTCACCCACTAGGGTAGACACCATAAAAGGTTCATTCCAGATATAGGGCAAAATGTCAAACTTTTTAGGTACTAGAGGAATAACAAATTACAAGGTAGCACTGGGATCAACAAAATCATATATAAATAGAGAAAAAATTTAACATACCAGTTATCACATCGGGAGAAGTCTCTTGCTCACCTCTAGAGTAGAGAGCATAGAAGCAATTCTTCTTAGGAGTATCATTAGAACCACTTGCTTGAGATTTACCACCACCCTTATCTTGACCCTTCGCATTGGGGCAATCCCTAACCTTATGGCCACTTTTACCACAACCAAAAAATTATTCGTTCCCTTAAGGCAATCACCATAATGCTTCTTGCGACACTTTCCACAAGTTGACTTTTTGTTTGTGAGTTAGTGCTACCTTCCTTTTGAGTCTTAGGATTACATACCTTATCATCATGAGCCTTAGGCAACTTGGTAGGAACTTGACTAGAAAACCTCTTATTGAACTTAGGCTTGTCTTGGATATCAATCCTACCCTTTGAAGAACAACCACCAAAGATCTTGCCCTCTTGGCATCTCTACTCTTTCTCTTAGACCTTGCCTCTTCCACTTGTTAAGCATGAACCATGAGATGATAAATGTTCATATTTTCATGTATCATAGCCGAATGATATTCATCTTGCAAGTCATCCGACACTCCCATCAAAAAGCAGTTCATTTCATCCCTAGGATCAGAAACCATAGAAGGAGCATACTTTGACAATTTAGTGAATTTCAAAGATTATTCAAGTACACTCATACCTCCTTGGCAAAGGTTGATGAACTCCACCACTTTGGCTTCCCTTTTCTCCCTAGGAAAGAATCGATCAAGAAAAGCCTTCTTAAAAATCTCCCAACCCACTGGTCCACCACTTGGAGGCCTATTTTACCTCCATTTGACATACCAAGTTTGGGCCACATCTTTGAGTTGGTAAGTGTCTAACTCGGCTTTCTCACTAGTAGTCAACCCCATAGCATAGAGTATGTTGTAGATTTCATCAATGAACTCTTGGGAGTCTTCTTCAACCTTGGACCCACAGAAAGTAGGAGGATTCATTCTAGTAAAATCACTCAAACGGGAGGCCATGGTGCCAACATGTTGGTTTGCTCAGGGTACAACCTCCCTATTATCTTGGGTCTTTATGGCTTGGGCTTGAGTAGTGGCGGCTTGTGCTTGCGTGGTAATTGCTTGGGAAATTTGGAAATGGGAAGCCCTTATGTCACCATCTATTAAATGAGGAGAATTTATCGGAGCTTGGTCATCATTAGCATCTTCTTCAAGAGGAGGGACTTGATCACCACGGGGAGGAACTTCCGCATTAGCAATATCTTCCTCAAGTATTCGCGCCCCGTTCCTTCGAGTATTCATTGACTATAACAAAAATAAAAGGTTTAGGTGAAAGCACACAATAAGTATATTCTAGAGGCACGATATTGGATTTCCAAGAAAGTGAGAGTTTCCTAAGAATCAGATAGGTTCCTATCCATAAGTGTGGAGAACTTCACAATTATGAGTAAGAATCTAAATAGACGTGGTTGAGAGAGACATCGACTCGAAGATATTCAACCTCATGATTTGATACAAAGTTTGTCACATCCGGGGAGAACCCCCTAGACGTAACCAGCGTCGTCGTCCTCTTTGAGGACTAAGACTAGCCTCTTAGATTACATCATTACATTCATAGGTCAAAATGCGAAAAAATTTAAAATTTTTCATTACTTCTACATTGAGGTTTACATAGACCTCTACATACACATAATATATATTCATATCAAGTGCACATAGACCCTTCTTATAGGAAGATTACATAGTCTTCTACTTTTATTGCACATAGATATATAAATATAACATAGTCTCAAATGGATGTCCATCTCATAACCATCTAATAAGATTATAACAATTTGGGCCTAGCCCGTACATCAATGTAATAGAGCCACATATATGCTAAACAAATCGCACTCAAATGAAAAGATAAAGAACATAAGAATCTTAAAACTAAAACAACTCCATAAGCTTGATATTGGCATTGCCCTCGGAAAGTAAGGACCTACCCACTTGGATGATTAAGAATTTTTAGGTCTTCTTAAAAGTCGTCTCACAAGCCCTTCAATGACCGGAACGTAAAAGGTTGGGGAAAAATGGAGAAAATGGGGTTAGTACACCACTTGTACAAAGTATGAGACCATATTCACATATAGTATCAAATCATGCTAAAACGGGACATTTCATTAAAACATTATATTTTACATTTAGAAAGCCTTATGCATATTAAAGAAGACCATATCAACTAATAAGACATCTTCATTAAGTCAAAATCATGTACATTAGAAGACTAACAATCCTAGGGCTAGGCAAGCCAACATGCATATCACATAATTGAACACATAGTCAAGACAACTCTATCATCAAGTTATAGTATCAACAAGCATATACAAGAGTTTATTTCACCATAATCAAAGCAAGACAATTACTCATGAACCCTCATTAAGTTAACAAGTGCAATGACCAAACAAAGCCCTTACTCAATCAAGTAACCCAACAAGAACCATGACAAATATCCAACTTCTCATATAATATTATTTAAAAATACATATCATCATGTTCTTAAGTGAAACCAACCATGATGTAGTATCATCAATGTCCAAGATCATCATATACATAACATCTACAATTATAAGAATATTTATATACAAGAACATCCTCCCAAGACTTCCCTCAAGGTTAACTAGTGTATTATTTAGGTAGAGTCTCATACCCCTACCTAGACTAAGCTAAACCCCTTAGGTTATCCTAGTTAGAGTTTACTCCTTTAGTTCATTTTACCTTTTGGGAACAACATGCCTTAACCTACATAGTACACATGATCTAATTTGGAATTCGGTGTCATGAAACCCTACACCGAAAGAAGGCGGACTACTTGCCAAGGTAGTACCAAAACATGAACATAGCAACTACGTGGATGCACTAGCTAGTATTCCTATGGGGGCAACATAGTTCAAGAACTAGGACATATAGTTGGGGACCTCTTTATGCTACAATCATTATAGTCTCCAATCTCAAGAGTACATTAGTTATCCTACCTTCCCAATGTGGGAAATGACATTCCTCAGTCTAGTTCACTTGGTGCTAAGCTAGAGTCCCTTTTTGAAATGTCTTACACCTTTATTAACAATCATAACTTATTTTAGGTCATACGGTCTACCCCTTATATAATCATCATAATCTTATATCAATAAGAATTTCATGAGTATTGTCCTTTCATTACAATTCATATAAGTGAGGTTAGAACATTTACATAATCATTCATGATAAGGCACATTGGTAGTTATCACCATCCTTATAAAATTTACATCATAGTAAACCTCACAACCATAGTCAAGAAATTTCAATTCAACATCATATCAATCCTAATATAAGGTATACTTTAATACAACATCAACACTTAATCACTAGTAACTATATTGATGTAAAGAATAGGGATCACAAGACTTACCAAGTGTCCTTCATAATCCATCTTCAACGTCTTACCATCAACATTAACTCAACCCAATAGGGTGTAATATCATCACAATAAAATAAAAAACATGATAACAAGGACAATTGAATCACTACATCACAATTCATCACAAGTTCATAGCGTAAGATGAGAGACTTATATCAAATTCATAACATACTTCATAACCTAGATTAATTACTCAAGAACTAGCATAATTGGACTACAATTCTTCTTAATCTATTAATAATTGCTACAATAATATCATCTAGTTGTAATTCAATAAATAGCCAACTCAATTGAACCAACATTACACAATTTATGTCATGATCACAACCTAGGGTTAAGGGGAATAGGTATTCTTCTACAAACTAGATCAATCCATCAAGAAATAACATAATTGAGTTACAATACATGATAATATATAAATAATATCAAAAATAAATCATAAACAAAGCAATTCACAATATCAATTTGTAGATTTGAAAAGACACACTTGAATTTCATACTTTTGAAACCAATTTGATTCCATCCCTTTGGGAAAAGAAGTCCCAAAGGTGAAAGGAATCCTATAACTTAATGTTTGATGAATATTTATGGGGAAATCTTGGTGATTTCAGACCTAGAAACCACCTTGACCTTGTCTTCTATGGAGTTTTTCCACTTAGAGGGAGAAAGAAGAGAGAAGGAAGTGAGTTTGGGTTTTGGAAACTATGAGAGCTTAGGTTAGTAGTTAGGTTCCTTATATAGATTTTTAACTAACTTAATTATACCTCCACGAACGCCTAATTAACCTCTTAACCAAGCCAACTAATTAAATGAATTAAATGAAAACGTGCAGCAAAACCAGCTTCTCACAACGAGACCACAATCGACGGATCGTGTGTCCATCGATGGGGACTGCTCCCTCCGTGCTGCACATCCATCGCTAAGTTCAGAGAGTTGTAAAAAAAGTCCCTTGGCCAAATATTCTAAGTGTCCATCGATGGAGGAAATCGACGCCACGTCAATTGGAACACGGTCCATTTGTGGCATCCGTTTGTGACAGTGTCTATTGACCACTTTTAGTCACTTTTGTAAGGGTCCTCGTCAACGAACCTTAGTTTGTCCTTGGGTAGTCGTGCCTTAACGTTTCGACTACGAACTAACTATAATACGTTTTATACACCCCTCCAGGAATTTTCATCATTTTCCGACTCCTAAAAGCTAATCAAATAGGCTATGGCACGCTAGTACCTCATTGAACTAGTTTCCGGACGTCATGGACGTTCCTTGACATTTTGTTTTCTAGACTTTCTAAATGACTCATATAAATTAAAATGGACCTTAAAACAGTGTCTAAACCTTTTGACATCTATGTTAGGATCTAGAACACATCTAAGACTTTCGAAGTGTTACATTATCCCCCCTTAGGAACATTCGTCCCCGAATGACGCTAAAAGCTTTTGTAAGGAAGGAATAGACTCAAGACTAGCAGCCCAACCAATCAACAATACATAACAACATCAGTTAAAACATCAATGATATCATTTTCACAAGGACATTCAAACTTCAATTACCACACAATAAGGCTCAAAATCACATTATGAGGAATTTTTCTTCTCACAACAACATGAGCTCAGTCATACCATATCTGAGTCAATTATGCCAAAACTCAACTTAACAACATGCTCAATATCATTTAATCGAGACTCATCATATCAAAATGCACAACATGACTCAAAACAAGAAGATTTGCAATTTTTCAAGTCAATATGCTCAATTCACTGTAATTTCACTGTAATGACACCAAAAATGCACATTTTTGCAAAACTTCTCCAAAAATCATAGTAACTTCAAATTTAGTCATTATTTTCATTATAAGTAAGAACAACTAACCTTCACTACAAAAGAGATGAGGATAACAGGACTTCATGTCGGCTTCGGCCTACCATGTTGCCCTCTCAAATAGGTGGTTTCTCCATAACACTTTTACGGATGCCACCTCTTTGTTCTTCAACCTGTTCACTTCAAGATCAAGGATTTCAACTGGAACCTCCTCATAGGAGAGGTTATCCTTCACACCAAGACCCTCAATACGAAGAATAGACTTTGGATTACCGATACACTTTTAAATCATAGAAACATTGAAAATCGAGTGAACCGAAGCCAATTCACTAAGGAGTTTCAACTCATAGGCAACCTTACCAACCCTTTTCAACATTTCATAGGGACTCACATAACAGGGACTCAACTTCCCTTTCTTTCCAAATCTAATCACACTTTTCATAGGCGAAATTTTCAAATACACTTTATCACCTTCTTCAAACTATAGATCTCTTGTCCTATGTTTGGCATAAGACTTTTGCCGACTATATGATATTTGCAACCGGTTCCTTATGATATGAACTTTCTCCAAAGTCTTATAATTCAAATCGGGACCAAGAATCGAAGACTCACCAACTTCAAACCACCCAATAGGAGATCTACACCTCCTACTATACAAGGCTTTATAAAAAGCCATGGATATGGATGAATGGAAACTATTATTATAATAAAACTCCATCAAAGGAAAGTGCTTATCCCTATTTCCCTTGAAATCGATGGCACAAGCTCTAAGCATATCCTCAAGAGTTTGAATAGTACGCTCCGCTTGACCATCCGTTTGGGGATGAAAAGCGGTGCTTAACTTCACCTTGGTACCCAAACCTTCGTGGAATGACCTTCAAAACCTATATGTTAATTGTGCACCCCTATACAATATGATGGATAATGGAATATCAGGTGACACAAAATCTCATCTATGAAGATTCTTGCATAATCTTCCTTCGAATAAGTATACTTGACGGGAATAAAACGAGCGTATTTGGTCAAGCTATCCACAACCACCAATATGAATTCCTATTGTTTTTGTGTCCTAGGCAAACCTACCACAAAATCCATATTGATGTATTCCCACTTACAAGTAGGAATTTTGATTTCTTGAATTAAACCACCCGACTTTTGATGTTCGGCTTTCACTTGTTGGCAATTTGGAAACATCGCAACAAATTCTGATATGTCCTTTTTCAACCCTTCTTACCAAAATACTTCCCTAAGGTCATGGTACATCTTTGTCGAACCAGGTTGAATGGAGTAACGGTACCCATGAGCTTCCTCAAGAATCCGGTTCCTCAAACCAAATTGGGATCACACAATCTTCCTTAATACCTCAAAACACCATCCCCCCTAAGAAGAATGACTCATTAAGTTTTCCAAGAACCGATTTCTTCAACTCCATCAATGGCTGATCAAGGTGTTGGTTGGACTTTACCTCAACCACTAAAGATTACTTGGAGTTATGATGCACCATAAAACCACCATTTGGAGAAACTTCCAACCTTACACCCAATCTAGCCAACCTATGACCATCTTTCGCTAGGTCGTTCTTGGCTTCTTCTACATGAGACATACTATCCATGGTCATACGACTTAGAGCATGCCAACTACATTGGCCTTTATGGGGTTATAGAGAACACTCATATCGTAATCCTTCAATAATTCCAACCACCTTTTTTGTCGAAGATTCAACTCCTTTTGAGTAAACACATATTGGAGACTCTTGTGGTCGGTATAAACATCAACATGAACACCATACATGTAATTCCTCCAGATTTTCAAGGCAAGTACCAGGAGCACTAACTCTAGATCATGAGTTGGATAGTTCATCTCATGCACCTTAAGTTGTCTAGAAGCATAGGCTACTAATTTCCCATGTTGCATAAGCACACACCCTAGACCCACTCGGGATGCATAACAATACATAACGAAACACTTTGTACCCTCTGGTAAAGTCAACACCTGAGCGGAAGTAAGCTTATCTTTCCTGATTTGGAAGTTTCTCTCACCTGCGTCCAACCACTCAAACTTCTTACTCTTTTGGGAAAAGTAGTCAAGAGAGATGCAATGGACGCAAAACCATCCATTAATCTCCGATAATAGCCGGCTAGACCCAAGAAAATCTTAATGTCGGTTGGAGTCAACGGTCTAGGACAATTTTTCACCACCTCGGTTTTCCTTAGATGAATCTCAACTCCCTTACTTGAGACGATATGACCAAGAAACGCCACCGACCTCAACCAAAACTCACATTTTCTATACTTGGCAAACAATTAATGTTCTTTAAGTAGTTGCAACACCAATCTCAAATGACTCATATGCTCACACTTATTCTTCGAATATACCAAGATGTCGTCAATTAAAGAAGTGACGAATGAATCTATGTAACTTCGAATCACCCAATTCATAAGATCCATAAATATTGTCGGGCCATTAGTGAGACCAAAGGACATTACTAAGAACTCATAGTGACCATATCTAGTCCGAAATGACTTTTTTGGTATATACTCACCTCTCACCCTAAGTTGGTGATACCCCGATCTCAAGTTAATCTTATAGAAGTAGCTTGCCCCTTGGAGTTCATCAAACAAGTCATCAATCAGAGGGAGAGGATACTTTTTCTTAATAGTGATTTTATTGAGTTGGTGATAATTGATGCATATTCTAAGGGACCCACCCTTATTCTTTACAAACAAAACCGGAGCACCCCATGGAGAAATATTAGGTCTAATGAAGCCTTTCTCTAGTAGATCTTTGAGTTGAGCCTTTAACTCTTCCAAATCAGCCGGAGCCATCCGATAAGGAGGAATTGAAATGGGATTGGTATGCGGTAGCAAGTCAACATCATAATCAATTTCCCATTAGGGAGGAACACCGAGAAGATCATTAGGAAAGACCTCTAGAAATTCCCTCACTACCGGGACCGTCTCAATGGGAGGAATTTTGATGTCTAAATCAAAGACTCTTACAATATGGTATAAAAACATTTAGAGATGATCTTACAAGATTTCAAGAAAGAAATGGTACAACCTCTAGGAAAAGAATTTTCCCCCATCCACTCTAAAACGGGCTCATTTGGAAAGTTAAACTTCACCACCCTTGTTCTACAATCTATGGAAGCAAAGCAAGCATGCATACAATCCATACCCAAAATAACATCAAAATCAAAATATCAAGTCTTACTAGTTCGACATAAGTAACTCTATTGGGCAACATTATAGGACAATTTCTATACACTCTTTTTTCAATAACGGAATCCCCCACCGGGGTAGACACCGAAAAAGGTTCATTCAAGATATCGGGCAAAATCTAAAACATTTTACCTACTAAAGGGGTAACAAATGAAAAACTAGCATCGTGATTAAGTAAATCATATACATCAATAGAAAAGACTTTCAACATACCGGTCACCACATCGGAAAAAGTCTGTTGCACATCCCTAGAGCGGAGAGCATAAAAGTGATTCTTCTTCGGAGCATCAACATTAGAACCACTTTCTTGAGCTTGACCACTACCCTTGTATTGACCCTTAAAGTTTGGGAAATCCCTCACCTTGTGGCAACACCTGCCACAACTACAGCAATTGTCCGTCCCAATGAGGCAATCACCATAATGCTTCTTTCAATAGTTTTCACAAGATGGGTTGTTGGTTGGTGAACTAGTACCCCTTCCCTTTTGAGGCATAGGGTTAGAAACCCTATCATCACGAGCCTTAGGGAACTTGGAAGGAACATGATTATAAGACCTCTTTTTGAACGTAGTCTTCTCTTGGATATCAAGCCTACCCTTTGAAGATCAACTATCAAAAAACTTTTCCCTATTGGCATCCCTACTCTTTCTGTTAAACCTTGTCTCCTCCACTTGTTGAGAATAAACCATGAGACGAGATATGTTCATATTATCATGTAGTATAGCCGAATGACATTCTTCTTTACAGTCATTCGTCACTACCGTCACAAAGCGGTTCATTTCATCCCTAGGGACAAAAACCAAAGAAGGAGCATACTTTGACAATTTACTAAATTTCAAAGAGTAGTCAAGTACACTCATACCTCCTTGACGAAGGTTGATGAATTCTTCCACTTTGGCTACCCTCTTCTCCGAGGAAGGAACCTATCAAGAAAAGCCTTCTTGAAAATCTCCCATGTCACTGGTCCACCCCTTAAAGGCATATTGTCTCTCTATTGGAGGTACCAAGTTTGGGCCACATCTTTGAGTTGGTAGGTGGCTAACTCTGCCCTCTCACTAGTAGTAAACCCCATGGCAAAGAGGAATTTATAGGTTGCATGAATGAACTCTTGGGGGTCTTCCTCTACTTTGGATCCATATAATTTAGGGGGATTCATCCTCGGTAAATCCCTCAAACGGGAGGCCATGGTGCTAACATGTTGGTTTCCTCGGGGTAATACATCCCAATTAGCTATAGCCTTCATAGCTTGTGCTTTATTAGTGACGGCTGTGCTTGGGTAGTAATTGATTTGGCCATTTGGAAGAAGGCTTCCCTTATGTCCCCATCCGTCATGGGCGGAGGATTGACCGTAGGTTGATCATCGTTATAAACTTTTTAAAGAAAAGGCACTTGATTGCCCCGGGGAGGAACTCTTGCATTGGAAATCTATTCATCAAGTATTCGTGTGGCTTTACTTCGAGTATTTATTGCCTATAATCACAATAAAAGGATCAGATGCTAAGGGGACATAGAGTCAAGACTCTCGAGGCACGATATTGGATTTCCAAGAAAATGAGAGTTTCCTAAGAATCATATAGTTTCCTTTTCATAAGTGTGGCGCGCTTCAAAATTATGAATAAGAATCTACATAGACGTGGCTTTATGAGACATCGACTCTAAAGATATTCAACCTCATGCTCTGATACCAAGTTTGCCACATCTGAGGAGCACCCTCTAGACGTAACCGGCATCGTCGTCCTCAAAGAGGACTATTACTAACCTCTAAGCATACATCATTACATTCATAGGTTAAAATGTGGAAAATTTAAATATTTTCTTCTATATCTATTATGAGGTTTACATAGACCTATCGCATACACATAATATATTCGTATCGATTATACTTAGACCCTTCATATAAAAAGATTATATAGTCTTCTACTTTTATGGCAAACATATATATAAGATACAATTTTGTCTTAAAAAGATGTCTCATATCATAAAAATCTAAACAAGAGTATAACAATTGGGCATAGCCCATACATCAATACAGTAAATGACACATATAGGCTATACAATCTTATTACACAATTGAAAGGAAATGAACATAGTGTCTTTAAGACTAATCAACATCCAATGCTAGAAAGTGGCATTGTCCTCGAAGTAGTGAGGACCTACCAACTTGGAGAATGAGGATCCAGGTCTTCTTCAAATAGCCTCAACCTCGTCAATGACCGGAACCTAAAATGTTGTGGAAAATGGAGAAATATGGGTTAGCACATCACTTATACTAAGTATAGGAACAATGCACACACATCATGGAAATCATTCTTGAAAATGGACAATTTGTAAAGATATGCCAACTTACTATAAAATCCCACATTTATGCACAATTAATTATCATATGAAGCGATAACCACCTAAGCCTCAATGAAATAACATATTCAACTCAAGACCAACAATAAAAAGTCAAGTCAACATAGGTATAACCAAACAACCTCTATATCATATTATAAGCACAAGGCGTATATAAGAACTTCATAAAATTTGAACATATACAAGGCCCTTACCCATAACCCCTTATCAAGCCTACAAGTGTAATGACCAAGTAAATCCCCATAACATTACTTAATCAAGTGAGCCAAAACAAAGGACCAGAGGCAATGCCTAACTTCACATAACATAACATCAAGAGTAACCATCATCATACTTTAGCAATATATAAAAACATCATGCTCATAAGTGAAACGTCATATAGAGACAATAACATGTAAAGTCAATATATATACATAACATATACATTATAGAAACACAAGAACAACCTCCTAAGACTTCCCTCAAGGCAAACTAGTGCAAGGTGTAGGTAGAGTCCCATACCCCTACCTAGGCTAAGTTAATAACCCTGGTTAGTGTTTACTTCATTACTTTATTTTACTTTCGGGAACACTTGCCTTAACCAACATATACCACAAGACCTAAGTGTGGAATCCGGTGTTGTAAAAATTTACACCGATGGAAGGTGGTCTACCGGCCAAAGTAGTACCAAACATGAACATAGAATCTAGGTGGATCCACTAGCTAGTATTTCTATGGAGGCAACATAGTTCAAGAACTAGAAGATATAGTTGGGACAATCTTTATGTAAATCACATTATAGTCTCCGATCTTTTATAGTACAATGGTGAACCCTACCTTCCCTCATTAGGAAGGTGTCACTCCTCACATCTAGTTCACTCGTTGCTAAGCTAGAGTCCCTTTGTGAAATGTCTTTCATGATTAATCATAAATTAGCTTAGGTCGTAGGACACTACTCCTTGTATATAATCATAATTAGATCATTTGGAATTGTATGAGAATCACCTTTCAATACATCCCTCATAGTGACATCAACACTATATATCATATCAGAGTAATGCACACAAACGAATCAACATTATCCTTATATCATTACAACCTTAACATGATCTAACAATTCATAAGATAAGACATTTCAATGCCAACATGATACCATCCTAATCAATCCAATCACAACACATATATTTCAAATGAATCACCATCATTAGGTATAATTCATCACAATAGAGTTAAGATTTGAATATCACAAAGTCTTACATCTTCATATTACAAAGCCATCATCATGGTCTTACCATCAACCAACCCCAATTCATCCATCAATTTGGCATAAAAACATAATATAATAGTAATTCACACATTAACTGTAAGACCCCAAAATGAATTAAGGTGCTTAGAGACTCACATGTGTCTAAAAAGGTTTAAAATATATTCATTAAGTGTTTTATAGTATGTATATTTGATTTGAGGTGATTTGGAAGTTAAACGTCAAGGGACGACCAAGACGTTCGACGACTAGTCACCGAAGGGCCTTAAGTGTTTTATGTGAATATGTGTGTTCCATTGGATAATGAGGTCATTATATGAGTAATAATGATGTTTATAGGAAGTTTGTTAACTTTCATGAAGTTTGGAGGTCAAACGTCCAAGAGGTTCAAAAGTTAGTCTTTTAGACGTACTAGTGTGTCCTTGTATGTTGGCCTTGTTTTTATGTGTTGTTTGGAGTTGAAAGTCAGTGTATATTACCCTAATACTTTAATATACATGTTAAGTGTCAAAACGTCCGCGTACGACTCCCCGGGGACAACCCGAAGGGCCCCAGGGAGAACCCAAACATTGGACAACAGGCTGCCCAAGGCAGCGAGCAGGTCCAAAAATTAGAACTTGCCATCGTGAAGCGCGCCTAGAACGCACCTCACTGCCTCAAATTTTATTTGGGTCAGAATTAGGAGGCTTCTCCGCGACGCGCAGGCCACTCCCGAATCCGGTTGCGTCGTTTTTAAGTCAATTTTGACATGTGTAAATGTCCTACTATGCATGGGGGTGTTTTGGTAACTTAAAGGGACGGTTATAAACTGATTTTAGGACTTATTTAACCCCATTTCTAAGCCAAAACTCCAACACCCAATATGTAAATCAAAAATCCCAAATCACTATTCTTCTCCAAATTCTCTCAAACCTCCATTGGAGGGAAAACTCAAGTTCAAGCTATGGGGTGGATTTTCATGGTTTTTCTCAAATTTTTCATGGGACTTCAATAAATAAGGTATGGTGATCCTTCATCCTTAGTTATCCATTCATCTTAGGAGTCAATCAAGGATTTTCAAATATGATTCAAAGACAAAAATTCCCAACTTCAAATCTAGCTGTGGGTTCTTTCTCAAATTGATCTCAAAAGCATGTTTATGATAAATTGATGATTATATATTGTTTAAAATATGAATTTCTATCCAATTTCATGATAAACCCATGATCCGCCTACATTTTCAAATTAGCCTATGTTATGGGCATAGTGATCTTGACTTTGTATTGATTGAATTATGATTCTAGCATGTTGAATTGCTTATATCTAATGTTTAAATTCTATATTGATTGTCAATTGTTGATGAGTGATCCATGAGTATCAAGGGTTTATGGTTTGAATGAGATTAGTATATAATTCTCCTATCTTCTCTAGATTGCTAATGTAGCTTCAATGTGATCTCCATTTTATGGTAAATTGAAGTATGATTTCGTTTTTGGAATGTTTCCTTTAGTTACTATTTTATATTTGTATTTATGTTTAATTATTGGAATTGATCAATGATGATCAAAGCTTGGAGGAATTTTAATTTGGCCCTATTCTCTCTGCTTTTCTTGTAAAATTGCTATTTGATTTAGCCTTGTATGGCTTTCTGTGGTATGGTCCACTTATGGTGGCGGTGTTTACTTCTTGTCAATCTACATGTGTGTGTACTATGGCCTTGAAGGAAATATTATGATTATATGAGTGTGTGGTTATGATGATCACCCAATGTGAAGTATTATGCCTAGACTCCTATGCTAGTTTATGATCTTGATTATATTGATGATTCTTCCTATACATTCAAACGACTATGTTAGGGCTAGGTGTTGTCTACATGTTGATGTTTGAATACTGTTGATAGTATGATCCCTACCTATGAACCTCTACATGAATGTGTGGTCTTAAGCATGATTAGGAGTCTTAGATTCAAGTAATTAAGATTGTCTTATCTCCTATGTTATTATGTGTTGTGTGGTCTATACTTGAATTGTAAGGAGGCTGACTAAATGTTAGGATTGTTGGCATTATATGAGAATGATGACCAATGTACACACACTCACACCTCATGCATGCTTATCAAAGTAGTATAGGTTCATGGTGTCTAATGAAAGGATAATTCTCATGTGCATTAATGTCTTCTAATATTCATGTTAAGTATATGTTTATGAAGTGTTATATGTATCCATTAACTAGGATGACTTGATTGGTGTACTAGTACGGGCAAGGGAATTGGACCTTGTCTATGCATTACGCATGTGTGACATTATAGGATAGTTCCTAGGTGTGGTTTCCTATGTACATGAATATGAATGCATGAGTACATTATGAACATGGCTTATATGCTATAATGTGAAGTATATGGTACGATAAAGTATGATTATACTTGGTGTCTAAATGTGTTTATATGAAAAGGGTTGCTCATATAGTTACACTTGTACACTTATGCATGAATGAAATGAAGTATGATCATGTGTAGTCTTAATGTGTTTATGTGAAAGGTTTGCTCACATATATGCATACACACACATGTATGATGATCTAGTCAATACAGGGGCGCTTGGAAGGTGTTGCCAAGAGTACCCTAAACTAGATGGTACTTTTTATATGTTATGTCCATGTGAAAGGGTTTCTCACATGACTTAGGTTGATGAACTCTCATCTATAACCTATGAGCTAAGAGTATGAGGGTTTAACTCTCCTAAGCCTATATTTTATAAAGTAATGTAATAATGGCTTTTCAATAAAGGGAACTTAGCTTAGCACTGAGTGAACTTGTAGATGAAGGGGTCGCACCTTCCCAAGAAGGGAAGTTAGGGTTCACCATAGTCCTCACGGGGTGGATAGCCTCATAGCCCAACAAGGGCATAGAGTGACATTTACAAGATGGCCCCCCAAGCTCCATAAACTATGCTTTCACATAGGATCTACCAAGTGATATCACCTAAGATGCTAGCATATATGTTAATGTTCTATTTTGGCTAAGTAGGGCACCTTCCATTGGTGTAAGGCTCTACAACACAAATTCCATGTTTAGCACCCATGGTCTTAGTGTCGGTTAAGGCTATAGCTTCCCTAAAGTAAAATTTACAATGGAAGTAAATGACTAGGATCCTAACTAGGATAACCTAAGGGAAGTTGGTTAGTGTAGGTCGGGGTATGGCACTTCACCTATGCATTGCACAAGTAGCTCTTGAAGGTATTTCTGGGACGGTGTTCTAATGTATATGATTATGTTTATGTTCCTTATGCATGACATTGTAGTGTTGTCTACTTGTTGTGATGATATGCATGGTATGAGTCTATATGATGTGTCCTTACCTTGTATGCATAGTATGGGTCTTATTAACTATATGATGAAGTCTTGCTTGGCATGAATGAGGTTGTCTATGCTTGTCTTGTTGAGATATGAAATGCATGATAAGGCTTGTAGTTTCTTTGTAGGTTTACTTAGTATGTGTGAGTTTATGGGTCTTCACATGTACATTGCACAAGCAGACTTAGGAAGGGATTATGAGTAGGGTTCTATGTGGTTCTTATGAGTTGAAGTCCAAGTATGTTAATATGACTATTACCTTGCAATGATTATGTTGGAAGTCTTGACTTGTATATGGTCTTGTAATGAGTCTATCTAATGGTTCTTAAAGTATGTTGGGTAAAATGTGAGTTAGGTATCTTATTTATGAAATACTTCTATGAATACATGTGTTGGGTTAATGATGGTTGTATGCATGATTCCCTAGTGGCCTTAAAGTGATGGTTGAGTGTGGATAGTGTTATGGGTAATTGTCTATACATTGCACCAAGCATCACTAGAGGGTTACTTGGGAAGATAAGGAGTTAAAGTAAAAAGGAAAGAGTTCACTTTAAAAAGAAATAAGTTCACTGTAATTGTAGATATGCTTATTGTAAAGTGGTGACTTATATGCCTTAAATGATATGTGTGGTTTTATATGATGTGTGACTATTATATTACCCTATATGAAGTATGTGAATCGTATAATGCTTATTATATCAAAGTTTTATGAGATTTTCACAAAAAAGGCATGATGCATGGTTTCAAAGTAAAATGTCTCTTTTTAATGCATGTTTTTGCTTGGTTGCCATACTTAGTGCATTCTTGTACTAACACCATTATTGTTTACCTTTTTACACAAAGTGTAGGTTATGGATGCTTAAAGGATGTCTCTAAAGTGAAGGGCTTGATAGATGTTTCCCAAGCTCAAGAAAGGGGTCCTTATGATTCAAGGATTTCTTATGTCAAGTTTTTCTTAAAGTTATGTAATAGCATAGTTAATATTTTATATTGTTAAAGGGCTGTGTCCCTATTATACTCTATTGATGTTGAGTCTAAGTTGGCAAAAGAGACTTAGAGTCTAACTATGTATTATGGCTTATATAATTATATAATTGAAGTGATGTTTATAACATATGACGTGCTATGAAAAGTTTTAAATTTTCCGTTAAATTTACTATGTCAAAGCGATGAATGATAACTATGGGATTGTATAAGACCTTCGAGAGGTCAAGTACGCCAAGTTACTTCTAAGGGGTGCTCCCCTGATGTGACATTAACAAAGTCAATTGCATCAATACTAGATAATTTAATTCAAGATCACAACCTAGGTTAAGGGAAAAATGTCATCTTCCACAAATTAGGTCAATTCATTACAGAATAGTATAATTTTATAGTAATACATGTTAATCTACTCCTAAAAACAAAAAGGAATCATAAACAAAACAATTTATAAGATCAATTTCGTATTGGAAGGAAACCCTCATGAAACTCAAATTTTTGAAATCAATTTTGGAAGAACCCTTAGGGGAAAAGAATCCCAAAGGTGAAAGGTTCCCATACCTTGTAAATTGATGAAGATTGGTGTATAAAACGTGATATTTGCAGCCCTATAACCCTCCTTGACTTGATGTTCTATGGAGTTTCTTTGGGAGAGAGAAAGAAGAGAGAAGGAAGAACAATTTGTGTTTTGTGAATTCTGTCGGTTGGCTTAGTTTAATTAGGTTAGGTTCTTTATATAAGTCATTAAAAAACATAATTAGATCTCCCTTAACCCCTAACAAATAAAATAACCACCTAATTAATTTAATTGAAACAACTAAAATATGGCAGCAAAACAGTGTCCTGACCTACGAGACCCCGACCTATGGGTTGTAAGTCAGTCGACGGCCAAGGCCCCCTCCATTCTGTTCATCCATCGTTAGCGAATGAGAATTGACAAAATGACTTCCCTGAAATTGGATAAGTGTCCATCGACAGTGGTCATCAACGTCCCGTCGATTGGACCACCGCTCGTGGTTTGCCCCTTGTCGATGGCTACTGTCTTAGACAACTTTTAGCCATTCTTCAAGAGTTCTCCTCAAGGTCTCTTGGTTGGTCCTTGGGGATTCGTACACAAACTTTTCTACTATAAACCAACTTTAACACGCATTAGACACCTTAATACTAAATTCCGATTCCTAAAACCTAGTCAAATAGGCTAAAGCACACTAGCACATCTTGAACTAGTTTCCGGACGTCATGGACGTTCTTTGACGTTTTGATTCTAAAACTCCTTAAATGACTTGTATTCATCATTTTTGACCTCAAAACAGTGTCCTAACCCTTAGATACTCATGTGAGGCCCTAGATTACGTCTTAGACTTTTGGAGTGTTACAATTTTTATTTTTATTTTATTAGTTTTTTTTTAAATAAAGTTTTCCTTCATAATATTCACCCTCAACTTACGTATTTTACATGCGTTAAGGTGCATGATGTCCTTGGAAGGATAAGGGCCATCATCAAGGTAACTTATTTTGTTCATCTTATTTTTTCCATCACATTCTTTCAAGGAGGGCTTTTAAGCACTTTGTAGCTATCATTAATTACTTTTTCACTCAACCATGCCCTGTTCTTCAGAATAACAATTATAATAAGTCTATGCTACAATGTAAAAGTAAGAAGGGTGCAAAAATTAGGGATTCAACAAAAAGTCAAGAAAAAAATATGACTACCAATAAAAAGTTACTGGCTCAAAGGGGCTACTAGCGATATGTATCTAAAAAGGCTAAAATTTATGATAAAAATTAAATAAAGTCTATTCTCATCCTCTAAACAAAGCAACACCTTTTGTTTCACTTCAATAACATGCATGACAAGTTCTAGAGTAAGATGCAAAACAGGAAATAGACAAAATCCCACCACACATGGAAAACGTATCAATCAAGGTTGATCCTTTCCACTTCTATGAGAGACATGATAATAACAAACTAAAAAATAATATAAGCTATATACAAAGTCACAACCATGAACTTAGATGTCAAAAAGTTTGCAATTTTCACTAGCAATCAAGCATTCACAAGAAACTACTACTCAAAATTAGGCTCAAATAGTAAGTATCACATAACACAAGAAAAAGGGTTTTTTATTTTCTCTCCAAAGAAAATAAAAAATAAAATTTATTCCTAAAAAAAAAAAAAAACTCTCGGTTCAAAGGGACTATCCTCATAAAAAGAACCGAAAACAAAAGCTATGGAACCCATCATACAAAAAGACTCAATAAAATAATAAAAACTAGGAATTTATTCCTCCACCCCACACTTAAAAAGATTCTATGTCCCCAAAGCATCAAATTAAATTTTAAACAAGGGTAAGAAAAACTCCATGATGCCTTTAGGCCTAGCTAGTAGCATATTTTATTTATTTTCATAAAAGGTCGTCACACCATACATAAGCTCAAACGTGCTCCTTAACTCCAAATTTTTTATACTCAAAATTCTCCAAAGCCTATAAAAACATCACTAAAATGACACTAAAAAAAAAAAAAAATTACAATATAAATTGGGTTGCCTCCAAATAAGCATCTAGTTTAACGTCCCGGCACGACACAATAATGTTCACAACTTTTTTTTCCACTTTGAACTTATGAATTTCAACCCTAACTTTACATATATTTTTCTGCTCCTCTCAAGGAGTGGGGCTATAATGATTAAAAAAATCAAGTAATATATGTTGCATCTTGCACTTGTTGGCCCTTATGTGAGGAATATTTGTTTGTCTATATGGACTAGAAAACCTTAGGATGTAGGGACCTTGTTCCTCATCTATACAGTTCTCCATTAGTTCAGATGCCTTGAATCATAAATCAACATCTAAACATAATGTTGAAAAATGGTTTGAATGGGGACCAATACGTCCCTCGTTTGAACTTATACAAATTGCAACATGCTTCACTTTATACTCTTTCCCAAATGTGGCATCTTCAAGAAAGGTCTAATTACATTGAATCTCCTACCATTTTAGATCATCAATTTTACTTCTTAGTTCCTTTTCAGTATCAAAACCCCATAATTGAATTGTTGAGCGTCAAACGTATCAACCTTTGCATTTAGTTAATTGCTTAAGTTCTGAGTATGCAAGAGAAACATATTAAAATCTTCATGGTACTTCATTTTTCTATCTATAAGGAGTGACATCTCATATATGATTCTCCTACAACGCTCTTCATATTCCTCTATTAAGTTGCAAAATTTAATACTATAAAAGGCAAAGATTATTAGCATCATCAGGAGAGGGTTTTGGAGTAGGGTAGCAACACACACTACAATCAACTCACAACCCCCTACAAAATTCACATGATAGAGATGGTGCACACAATTCTCCCTCGGGAATATAATTACATTGTTGCGAAAATGAAGCTCCTTTGCAATAAGGACAAGGTCTTATCACTTATGAATAATTGTCATTCCCGTACATCTCACGAGAAGTATAAATTAGTAGTAGAAGTAAAATAATATGTATCAAAATAAATAAAAGAATCAATCATCAAAAAGAAAACAATAGAATTTAGAAGAATAGTTACTGTCTAAGTCTCCGGCAGAGGCGCCAAAAACTTGTGCTTCCAATTAAACAAGCAAGTGTACGCAGTAACACAAGTAATATAGTGCCTCTTAAATGAACTAGATTATTGAACCCAAAGGACTTATCAATTAATTATTCTTACTAAGTTATATTAATTCTAATTATTTATTTAAGATGAGGATTTCATAAGATCAATATATTAACTAAACTAAAAATAAAGATAAAATAACTAAAAAACAATTAACTAAGTAAATTTAGATGTTTACATAATCCATGATTGAATCTATCTATGATTATAATTTAACTAACAATCAGCTTTAGCATAAATTTCACCAACTTATTTGATTATCTATGTTACGACCTCGAGGTACACACTAGAAGTTAGGGCAACTCTTAGGTCGAAACAAGGCGTAATTGACATTTCGAAGGTCTTGTACTAGCCTCTTAGCTATCGTTCATTACATAAGACATGAAAAGTAGTGCAGAATAAAAACTTTTCACAATAAATATAATAAGGAAAACATATTTTATAAATACTAAAGGATAGTCTCATCGTTACAAGCCAACATAAAGACACGATATAAAAATACCTTAGGGACACGACCTTTTACATTGAAAGAAAATACATAATAAGTATTCTACAAAAACTAGAGGAGTAAAGACTATGCCCTCGAATATGTGAGAACATACTTAGTATTGAGAGAGTCGATTCTCAAGCTTGCCTTCTACCCTTTAACTTGCATCCAACCTATACTTATATAGTATAGAAAAGTATGGGGTTAGTACACACATTGTACTAAGTATGACATTATCAAAATCATGCAAAAAAGGACAATTTACTTGAAACATACAAGTCATGTTATTTTAATAGAAGTTTCATGACAATTCACACATTACCTTACTTCACATATCAAATACATACTTCATTTAGACATAAATCCTTCAAGATACTTATTTCAACCTCCTAAAACATATCATACATATACATATCAAAATCATCACTTCACTTCACATGTCATGCGCTTAAGACCATTTTTACAATGCACTTATAGCTCCATGTACTTCAAGTAAACACCGCCACCAAAGGTGGATCATACCACTCAAGAGTTACTTCAACATAACTTAACCAAGATAGTACAACTTACCCTTCATCCAATCCTTTACCACCTATTCACAATTTATCCAACAATCCATCTTAAAATCGCCCTTAGGATAGTAGCTAAACTCAATAAAACCACCAAGAAACAATAACTTTAACATTATCTAATCATGCTCATTAAAACCATTTCATAAGATAAAATTTGATTAAAATAATAGACATGATTCCATTGGAATTTTTGACATTAAAATCATCATTTAAAACTATGAACAACTCATTTTAATCACATTTTCATGCAAAGACCCATACTTAGAGTCAAGGAGTAAAGAAGTTTGAAATTAAAATCCTTTTTCAAATCTCGTTGAAATTTCTCCTTGAATGAAAGAAGGTTCAAGGATGACTATCATGCATCAATGAGAAGTAATCCACGAGATTTTTGATGAATAAAACGTGAAGAACTTGTACTCTTCCTTGGAGCTTGATGTTTCTTGAAAGGAGTTTTTTGGAGAAATTTTTTATTTGAGCTTTAGGGTTTGAATTGGTGGGTTAACTATTGTTTAAAATGACCTAAATCAGTCCACAAATGATCGCCAAAGTTCCCAAAAGACCCCTACACTACGTGGACCCTTTTCTAAATTCTAATTTGACTTAAAAACGACGTGGCCAAATCTGGGACTTGGTTGTGCGTCGTGAGGTCACCTCCAGATCTTGGCCAATGTTTTTGTCCTCCTCGGGGACCTTTAGGCTAGTCCCCGGGGCATCGTTCTCGGACGTTTCAACCCTTTACATGTCATTCTACGCATTGGAACCATTTATACTCAATTTCACCCTCAAACAATCCCCCAAAACTTCACTACAAAACACTACGACACACTAGTTCAACTTCGACTAGTTCCCGGACGTCTTGGACATTTGACTTCCAAACACTCCGGAACTTTACAAACTGACTTCTAACGATAAAGTACATTATTTTAACTCATTATTAACTCATAAAAGACATGTGAAGCTCCAGTTCATCCTAGTTCATTTTGGGGTGTAACAATATTCTCCCACATGGGAACATTCGTCTCGAATGTCACTTAAATACTTCAAGGACATATAGGACTCAACTAGAAGCATATAACACATCACATCAATGTCAAGACATTCATACTCAATGCACCAACTAACAAGGAGAACCAACTTCACATCATTAAGCATTTAAGCAACATAAGTAACTTTGGAAAATTTCCACAATTGAAATCACACACTCATTTCTTCCTTTATGGAGGAACTACATTCTCAAAAATTAGGCATGCTCATCACATCATTTAAAATATCAAAATGGAATAACCTTCAAATCACATATTGACACATAACATAAAAAATTTGAAGCAATTAAGCAATATCTTTAGCGACACATTATAAAGGAAAGGTAGATTAACTACCAATCTACTCATATAACTATGATAACATTAAGAGCATGCAAAACATCATATTATCAATGAAACTCAAAACATAAGGAGACATGCAACTCATACACATATGCGAGACTCCCAAAACAAACAAACTACTAAGGACTTTAATCTCAAGCTTGAGTAAGAATAGAAGGGAAATATAAGGATATCAACTATCTTTATACTCAACTCATTCTCCCCCACTCAGGGTAAACTCATCTAAAGAAAATAAAAACAAACATAAAGAACTTATTCATCCTATCCCTAGAGTTGGCAACAAAAGTTGGGGCATACTTAGAGAGTTGGGTGAACTTGAGAGAATACTCCTTAACACTCATTCCCCCTTGACGAAGGTTCATGTATTGCACTAACTTCCTCTCCCTCAATTCTACGGGGAAGAACCTATCAAGAAAGGGTATTTTGAAAACTTCCCAATCAACCAGACCTTCCTAAGGGTCCTCATACCTCCATTGTTCAAACCACACTTGACCCACATCTTTTTGTTGGTAAGAGGCTAATGCTGCTCTCTCTAGGAGTCACACACATAGAATCCTCCACCTTGAACACCTCATCTTTGAATCCTTGTGGATCTTCACCCACCTTGGTGCCATGGAAAGTAGGAGGGTTTATCCTAATAAAATCCCGGATTCTAGAAGTGGGAGTACTGGCGTTGGGTTGAGGCCCAACTCCTAGTTTAGCTTTAGCAACAACATGATTAGTGACGACATGAGCTTGATTCTTCATGAGTTGAGTCAAAGCCCTTATCTCCGCATTAGTCATATTCCCTTCAACATAGGGAGCTTGAGGACCTTTGGCATTGGAGGCATTTGGGGAACTTGAGGTCCTTGAGGTTCCGGAGGGGGAACCTCCTCATTCACATCCTCTTGGTGAAGTATAGGAACTTCTGAGTTCCAGAGAGGAATTCTCTCGTTAGCTACTTCTCCCTCCTCCCTTCTAGCGGGTGTCCTCCTCGTATTCATGTCCTATAAACACAATAGAAGAGGTTGAGAAAATAAACTTATAGAACTCATCTCTATGGCACGACACTAGAGTAGTGAAGAAAGTTAAACATCTATCGTCCTATAGCCTCTCGCTCATAGATGTGTCGCGACTAACACCGATGAACAAGACTCTACTAGACGTGGCTTGTTTGACTTTGGACCCTAAACTATTTCCCAAAACCTTATGCTCTGAGACCAACTTTGTTACGACTCGCAAGTACACCCTAAAAGTTAGGGCAACCGTTAGATTGGAACAAGCAGTACTTGACCTTTCGAATATCTTGTACTAACCTCTTAGCTATAATTCATTACATAAAACACGAAATGTAGTGCGGAATTAAAACTTTTAACAATAAATAATAACACTAAACAAATATGATTATCAAGGACAAATAATTTCCTCATTAATAAATTATATTTCGTCACTAAAACTCTTGTGTAACGAAAATAATTTGTCACTCAGTGTTCACTAAATGTGTGTCTCTATAAGTATACAAAGACGATTTAGTGCTTCCGTCGCTGAAAATATTATACTAACTACAAAAAAGAAAAATTGTCCCCAAATGCTTAAACATTTATGACAAATTTATTTGTCGTAAAAAGTAAATTTTTTTGTCGTTAATAGTATGCTTTGTCACTAAAAGGTTATTAATACCGACAAAATTATATTGTCTGTAGTTAGTTTACTTCAATCAGTGACGAAATCAATTGTCTCTAAAGTTATATCTATTTCCTAGTTGAACAAAATATAAATCGTCACTATTGATTATATTTTATATATAAAAAAAATTATTTTGTTGTTAAATGTATATATGATAAAATTTATCATTATACAAATAATTTATATATATATAATGTATATATCTCTCCTATCTCAATTTTTTCAACCCTGACCAGGATCTGGCACATTATGTTGCCTTGGATTCGAACTCACAACCTTATGATTGGAAGTGAAGAGTGATTACCATGAGACCAACTCTCTCTTGTTGTTCATTTTTGTTTTATTTTATACTACATTCACTTCATTCAAATTTAAGTTTTGTAGAAAAAATATACTATATGATTATTTATATTCACACACAAATGCATAAAGTTTACCACCCACAATTTATTTAAATGTAGATTATATTTTAATTAAACTGTTTTTTTTTAAATATCTATAAAAATATTCAGTTTAATTTTGTCATTTTATTTATTTATTTATTTAAATTTTAAAAATTATTTAGTAAAATAATAAGTTTATTTAAAATCAAACTTTTGATTTTAAAAAAAATGAATCATCAGTTAAAGTTGAACACCGATACCAATAACTATAGTACTTCATCATAATATATTCGAAATCCTCTTTAGTTCATTTCTTTTATTTTTTATTTCATTTTTTAGTTTATTTCAATTTCACATTGATGAGAAAGTTAATAGAAATGCATGAAATATATTGCACTTTTGCAAAGTCTATGTTTGTAAGCTGATATTATCTTTGTACAGTTACTCCACGTACGTATGTGGAATCAATATTAAATATGTATATATTTATAGAGAGAAGAAAATAGATCGACTTAATATATGTAGTTTACCAATCACAAATAAATAGACATGAACAAAAATTAGCACAAAGACTTGAAAAGTTACTTTTGTATCCTGCTTATCAATGAAAGTGTATCAAATTAAAAACAAAAGTGCTAAACCAACAAATATTAATGATCTAGTGCTACAATCGTGCCCACTAACAATACTTATAACCCGGATTATATTTTTCAGATGATGAATTTATAATTGTGTAATTTAGGAAAATTGATGTATGGAACTTTTTCATTTTTACAAAATAGATCGAATTCATTGGTTTTAATATTTTCACTTGTCAATTAACGAATGAACTCAGTCTACTTCTTATGAAGCACTTGTATTATTCTTGTGTAAGTTGTCACTTGTAATTATGAACAGTTGTAGCCAGAAAAAAATTGTATTTAGGTATAAATTTTTTCGTAGCAAATAGTTTAATTATTCACTACAAATTTTAAGTCGTCGCTATTTAACACCTTAAATAGTTTAATATTTGTCACAAATTATTTATATTATTAGTGACGAAATAAATATCATAATTAAATATAAACTTTCATAACTAAAATTTATAATATTTAAGTACGAACTATTATTTGTCGATATTGTGACAATATATTTTTTTAGATGAAATTTTTTTCTGTCCAAAATTTTACAAATATAAAACTAAAAATATTTTATCTTGAATTAGATACTTCATTAGTGACGAAATAATGTGTCATTAATAACTTTAAATTCATGACTAACACTACTTAACAAATGACGCCGATCGATTTTTTTGTCGGAAACTTTAGTGGACAAAACATTGCTACGGATTGTTATGTTTCGTCACTAAAAGTATGTGTCTCATACATTTAAGCACGAAATGTAAATTTTGTCACTAAAGTTGATAATTAGTGACGAATTTGATGTCGTAGTTTGTCATGAATAACATACACTATTAGTGACGAAATAATGTGTCGCCAATAACTTTAAATTCGTGACTAACACCACTTAACAAAATGGTGCTAAATATTTTTTGGTGGAAAACTTTAGTGGATTAAACTTTGCTACCAATTCTTATGTTTCGTCAATAAAAATATGTGTCTGATATATTTATGCACGAAAAGAAATTTTTGTTAGTAAAAGCAAATAATTAGTGACGAATTTGATGTCGTAGCTATATATCATATTTGTTGTAGGAAAACATATTTTATAAATACTAAAGGATAGTCTCATCCTCATTTATGATTTGTGTGATCAACAATCAAACATTCGCAAACATACATGCATTATAATTAAGTAAATACAAACATACATTACACCAACATGAAATCAAAACCATCACCTACCTCGAACAAATCTTGAACCCTCTAAGAAACTTGATTCTTCCCTTTCGGGTTCTTTCCGAATGTTCTAGGTCTACAAACAATCTATATAACACGATGATCAATAAACAAGACTTAATTACCCAAACTATAATAATTAATATCAACCCTAGATCAGACTGTTGATCCCTATAACAAGTGTAGGGCTATTTTACAAAATAAATCCCAGATCAAACCCTCCGTCATCAGTAATTACCCAAGAAACTAAGTTCTACGGAATAAAAAAATTGATTTGGGGTGTAAAAACCTTATGATTGGTTCTAGAAGAGGTGGAAAATATTTAAGAAATACCCCTGGGTTGTTCCTTAGCTCTCAAGGTCGAAAATTGTAGAGTAAACAGTTTTAGGTTTTATTTTTGACTAAAGTCGCCTCTGTCCCGCCACCATGGTCCTCACCCTACTACAACAACCACACATTGGAGTCTTGCATGAAAACATTAAGCTAATTAGAGGAATTCAAACCAACATATAACAATACACCTCTATCCGATGACACTAGTAAATACCCTTTCATGCTAAGGTCAGTTTTGGGAGTTCTACTCACCTCAGTTCCATTCCATAAAAATGTACGAGTTCCTTAACGTCTTAGATATCTACTTGTAACAACCCTAGAAATGAACTTGGATTTACTAGAGTTTTACTAGTGAATTAAGGGATTTTAATTAGCGTGGTCAATGTGTAAATGAGTTTTGAAGTCATTCAGGTTGAGTTTGAAGTGAAACGTCAAGGAGAGACCAAGACGTTCGACGACTAGTATCTTATGTGCTTGCATGTGTTCTAATGTGCCTTTGAATGTTTCGTGACTTGTTTAGTGTTGAAATTCATAGGAGGGGTTCCTTCGACCTAGACGCGCATGTTTAGGGGTTTAACGTCCGGGTACGAATCCACCTAGGACCCACAAGGGGCCCTAGAGGAGGACCCAACTCAAGGCTTGAAGTTGCCTAGCAGCTTGCATGCAGTGCCAAATGACGACCCAAACGACGGCCAGTCATTTGAATGACTGCTCGCCGACTTGGGGCGTCGATGGAGCCTGCATGTGTGCAAGTTTGGAGTCTCTGAATCAAACCATGAGACCCAAATCGACGGGACGTGGTCCAAATGACAGACCATCAATTGGTGGGCGTTGTTTGGACCTTAAATCAACCTACTGCTCTGTTTTAGCTTAGGGTATTTTGGGAAATTCACCCCATGTTTTAGAAATTATTAGTATAGATTGTTTAGGTGTATTTGGGTATTTTCAAGAGTATTAAAGTGATATAGTCCTCATTTAGACCCTAACACCTCAGTCAAAACCCTTTCCCTCCCAAATTATTTCCAAAAACTTGCATGAGAGATCAAGGTGAAGATGGAGCTTGGATGATGGATTTCAATGAAGTTCTTCTAAAATTCTCTTTTTTTTTTTTAATAAGGTATGATAGTTCTTTATCTAAGGCTTTCTATCACCTTAGAACCAATTTAAAAGTGATTTCACAGATTTCAAAAAGTTGAAAAAGTTTAATTTTTACTCTAAGTCATTGGTTCTTGCGTGAAACATTTTCAAATATTATATGATGTTATTGATCTATAATTTATGTTTTCCAATGAAAATCTCTATGAACCCTTTACCTTCTCTAATCTCTTTGTTTGGCTATAATTTGGATGATTTGATCATGGCTAGGTAGTAGTGAATTCATATGTAGATTCCTTTGGGCTATTGATTTATCTATAGATCATGATTGAATGGTATATAGGCTACATTCATTTGATTATATTCATATTGTATATTTTTAGATTGTTGGTTTAGAATTATGTTCATGGCTATAGGTGAGAGCCTTTATGAGTTGACTTGATAGAAATGGCTAAGGAATGTTGATGATGATGATGGAAAGGTGGTAAGCTGACTTGATCTGTTTACGTTGTACATCATTAATGTAGAATTACTACTGAATTGTATTTATTGTTATGGTCAACTTATGTTGGTGGTGTTTATGTGTTAAATATGTGATGAACATATCCTTGTCAACATTATTTATGAAAATTGAAGTAGTATCATTCTAGGGCTATATGAATGTATAAGGTGAAGTTGATTATATGAAGTAATGTGATCATGTTGAAGATGTTATGGCTTATATGATTATGTAAAGTGTAGTATGATGAGATATATGTGTTATTTTGTAGAAATGTAAATATGTGAAGTGAAGTACTCTTATAATGCTTATGTGATCTTGTGTGAGTGCTAATACTGTTAACCTTCCTTAAGTGATGGTATGTGATGATCGACGGATAGGAAGTGTCTTATATGATTATGTTCCATATGTATGTGCGAGGTTAAGGCATGTTGTATTTTGAATTACTATAGGTACTTATGGTAGACTATGATGACTCTCTTTGTGTGTGTATGTGGTAAATTGTTAGGTAGACTTAGGTTCCCTACTTGATACTTGAATGACATTTTATGAGTGATATGAATAATGGTGTGTCTTGATTTGGTAAACCTTAGTCCCTCTTGTTGATGCATGAAAGTTATATGAATATGTGATCCCTTGACTTGGTAGTCTAAACACCCTTGTCTTGTATGTATATTAGTGATTGATGTATGACCCTGAAATAAGTAAACAAGGTTAGGATATCCTTGAAGTTTAAAGCCGTAATGATATCCTTCACGTATGAATGATGGACTTAGGATAGGTTGGCCAGAATGACATGAAACCGTCTATAAGAAAGTCATTGAGCTATCCTTATTGACCATTGAGTGGCAGCCCTAGTGGACCCATCCTTTGTTAGCTGTATTATGATTTGGTAGTGACTACTATATGGTAACTCTTCATATGCCCTTGTGATTGCACATGCTGTATATGAACTTGGATAGTATTGAGTGAATATGTTTGGAGAGTTACTATACTTATGTTGAAACTAGAGTACAAATAAATCTTTGATATTCCTTAACCATGTGCTTACATAGGATGTTTCCTACTTCTACCCTAGGCAGGTAGAACACCCTCCGTCGGAGTAAGGTAGACTCCGGATTCCATGCCTAGATAGTATGGTCTATGTCGGTTAATGCCTATTTTCATCATGTGGGATACATTCTAGTATCAGAAAAGTTCTACAACGTGTAGATAGTGTAATGGGACGTTATCTATACATGGCACAAGTAGGCTTTGAAGATGCTAGAATGAGGGTTGCCTACCTCTTTTCAAGACCAATATGTGAAGTCCTCTAAATGTATGGTTTTCTTTCAAAATGGTTTTAATGAAAATATGGTTTCCTAATGAATATGTTTTATAAAAAGGTAAATATCTAGGGTAGCTTTGAGGATTACTTAGGTACGCTTGAAGAGAGTGTAAGGGCGGTCTCTTCATGTTTTACTTATGTGAGTCTTAGAGTAGCCTTAGGTAGGGGGTGTAGATGATGTAAAATCTTGTGTTATTGAATATGAACTATGTGTTATGTGATGTATTTGAATAACATTACTTTAGGCAGTCTTGAGGACCATCTAGGTATGTATGAAGGGCTTGTATGGGCGGCCACTTTTTATCTTACTTATGTGGGTATTAGGATAACTTAGTATAGGGGTCTATGTGAATATGCTTATGTGACGGATTTTACTTGAATATGTTCTATATGTGATTGTTGACTTGAATTATTTATTTTAAACTCTTTTATGAAGGTTTTTATCATACTTTCATGAAGGCATGTTTCTATACTAAATATCCCTTTTTTTCCATAGTTTTTATATCGCTTCCATACTTAGTGCATTCAATATGCTAACTCCTTCTTTTCCCTTTTTGACTAAATTGTAGGGAATTGGAAGCCTTGATATGCCATGGAGGATGGATAGGTTTCTAAGGGTTGAAGATGAAGTATTAGTGAGTCCTCGTCGATTCGAGGAGAAGACCCACATGTTCCTTTTATGTATTTATTATTTATTTTAGTATTGTATGGGCTTAGCCCCAAGTGTTATTCATTCCAAGTATTATATGATTTAAAGAGACATTATAAGTTAGATGACTTCAAAGAAGTCTTTCGCTTGCGTATTATTTAAAGTATTTGTTCGTGCATGTGTGAAGAAAGTTATAAATTCTTACTTATTTTCGATAGTATATTATGTGATGATTGGTACGATAGGCTTGTGTGGGACTTCTTGCCGGTAACGTCCAAGGGGTACCTTTGGGTGGTTACACTACTCATGTGATCAAATTTATAACTAGATCTCCCATTTGTTACTAGATTTTCCTATATCATCTAAATTTGGACTAGGTTGAGAAATTCAAAGATACTACAAAGAAAAATCAATAAGAAAAAATTCCCCGTTGAATTTTTTATAACAACGGTAACCGGTTGTTACAACGATCTATGTGATCATGCATATTCAAACCCACATTGTCATAGCTTTCCTATACTTTGACGGTGTATATAACTCCTTAACTAAGTGGATCCCCTGCTCTATGGTAAAAAGCAATAAAAGAATTATGTAAAACTTATGTTCCTTTTCTATCCACGTAGGCTACATAGTTTATGAGGTCTCTGAGATGTTAGAACTTTCCCTCGTATCGCTGCTCAATACTACACCAAAAATATAACTTAGGAAATTACATTTTAAAGAAAACATTTCCTCTTCCTCAACTTTGACAATATTACTGAAAAGGTTTCTTTAAAAATATATATTACTGAAAACTGTTCATGAACTCTTTAATTGTTGTTTCCTCTCCTCTTAGATGTAAAAACATTTGCTCTTGGTAATACTGAGTTTCCATATATAAATTTAGAGAAAATGAATCAGATCTACTCTTCCTCAACTCAGTGTTCAACTCATTTAAAACAAGTTTTAAAACAATTTGTATAAGACTTCTTAAATGACTTCATGAACTCTAAACTTGACTGTTAGCTCTACCTTAAATTTGCATTATGAATTAAATTTTATGATTCATGTTATGAATTATTGCTAGATGTTCAGAAGTATTTTACAGTAGTTAGAATCTAAGGGGAGTAAAGATACCCATTGAAGGAACTTAGATGGGCTAAATGACGGAGAAAGGGTAGGGGTAGGAAACCCTGGCGCACTGAGTGGTATGGGTGCCAGAACCTATACAACATAGAACTATTCTTGGCGCATTACTAGTGTGATGCATCGGTGGCGTGTCACTCTAGGAACCACCTAGAAAACCCGACAGATTTCTCTCATGGATTTGTGACCCTAATTGGCATAGAATCGAATGGTTTCTTCCCCCAATCACTTAGAATCAAATACTCCACTACAAAAAATTTAATCATAAAAAACTCTTAAACTCCATACTATTATCTTAAGTACTCATCAAACCCATCCTAATTTATGAACGAGCACAATACTTAAGAACCCTAATCAATAACTAAGATACTTTAATTTCAAGTACGAAAGTACGCTAAAAGAAATTGATTGAAATTTGGTTGAATGAACCCAAAACTATGAGAACTCACATACCTCTTAGGGTTCAACCCCTTGCCAAAATCAGCCAAAAAAAAATAAAAAATCTTGACGAAAGTCTTCAACTTCTCTCCTTTTCTCCTCTTCATGAACTCCTCTCAACACCCTAAGTGTAAATTCTATTTTTGAAAAATTACCCCTATCAGTTTAGATCCCTAAATATTACCAAAAAAATCGTTTTAATTAGATTTGTTATGAAAAAGACCAAAATACCTCTCATATTTTTGGGTAACTTTCCTTAAATGGACAACCTATATTCAAACGAGCATATCTCCCGGATACATTCTTGAAAATTACCAAACCCGATGGTCCAGTAAATATGATTTCAAGTCCTTTAATTTGAATGATAAGGGTCACTTAACTCATTGTGGACCAAAAGTTATGGTCGTTTGAAGTTTACCCACAATTCATATATTGTGCCTAACTTTAAATATTTTAGATTTTCTAGTAGACTAAGGGTGGTAACATCTAACACCTAGCTGAAACACTAAATATGCAAAATAACACAACATTTAAACAAAAATAAATGCCAAGAAAAGGATTACTACCTTAATTTGGAATTTCTCTTGACTCAAAGAGATGTGGTTATCTCTTCTTCAAAACCTCGTTAGCCTCCTAATTAGCATCCACAAGAAATAATTTCTCCACAAGACCTTGATTGATTCTGCTTCCTTGGTTCTCAACTTACGAACGTGACGATCCATAATCTGAACGAGAATCGCCTCATAAGATAATTTATCCTTAATACAAATTTCTTTAGTAAATATGTTAAGTAAAGGATCACTGATATAGAATATTTTTCACAATAGGTGATGTTTTTAATGTATTAATATTAAATTATACTACTGATATATATATATATACATATATATATATATATATATATATATATGTATATATATATATATATATATATATATATATATATATATATATATATATATATATATATATATGTATATATATATATATATATATATATGTATATATATGTATACATATACATATATATACATATATATATATATATATACATATATATATATATATATATATATATATATATATATATATAATATAAAGAACTGATTCAGATAAATATTTTACATACACAAATACAGATTTAATCATCATCTTTATAACAACATTTAAGTTTATCGGCTTAATTTTCTTTAGAACTATTTTTGATGTTACATTTTTTGTCTCTATAATACTCTACTTACAAGAGTGTTGAAATTCATTATAGAAGTACACTTTTTGTAGAAGTTCATTTTTATGATAGCCTTACTCAAATATTAGTTGAGTAATAATATGTTGTAAAAGATATATTACATAATATTGCAATATTTATTATAATTGTTATTAGTATATTGCACATATCAGATTTCAAGTAATGATATTTATGAAAAATTTATACTTAAATGTTGTCCATCATTTATAGGCATAACCTCAAGAGAAAAGGTTATTGGTTATCTTTACTATTTCAATATTATTTTTCTATTTTGTTGGTTAAGTTTATTTACAAAATTGGGTAAACTGAAAAATAATATTACTAAAGAAATTTCACTTTCTCCTCATATTTAAATTTTGAATGTATTTTTAAATGTTTTGATGAAATATGGTAATTTTTAATGTTACAAAATAATTAACTATATAACCAACTATATTAATCATTTAAACTCACTTGAGATAAGATCCAGAAGATGATGAAAATAATTAAAAGAACACATTGAAATTACAAACCTAATAATTAAGCATCCTTCCTTGAGATAAGATCCAAAAGTAGCGCACAATGAGAACAGTCCATTAAATAAGAGAACACAATTGCAGAGGCACTTTCATCAGCTAAAATAAGTGTATGAACAAGAATGTAAGGAAAATATACAATACATATTCTTATTTTTACGATAAAAAGGAAGTAAGATGTTGAATTCAATATTGATCAATTACATGAGGAGGTGGAACTTGTTGTTATCTCTAAGAGGGAACATCTTTCCGGTGGTAAAGGAATAAGGTGATCAAGGAAGAGAGGCTGATTTAGAAACTCCTATACTTAAGGAAGTACTCAAAAGGATTAATTTTTGAACGGGATCGGAAGTGGTTTGTGTCTATTAGGTTTTTTTGTTATGTCTTAATAAATTTGCGTGTTAAGCCCAACTGAGATATGCATTTGTGTTGAATTTTATAAATAAAAGCCATAAAATTTGACCCAAAAAAGTACTCTCTAGGAATGAAAGGTGTAGACAAATCTTTATTGAGGTATGAAAATTCTATTATTAATATTGAAAAGTTAATACATCTAACTTCATTAACTACCAATCACTGATTAGTCATACTTCCTAAAATAAATTTATTTATAGACTTCTTCTCTGAGTGAGTAGTCTCAATAAAGGGTGAGAAGAAATAAAATATTTGTGTATCTCTCGTTGATCATAAAATCTCGAGTATGATGTTTTTTTAAGAAAAACTCATCTCAATAAGATATCTCTCAATGATTTTAAGTAATTAAATATTCATTATCTTTTTGCAGGAGTAGATTCTACGTATATTCAAAATACCATCATAGTTATATACATTATTTGTGCATCAACTGCAAATCTATCATAATATATAGGTCCGCTAATGATTAGTGATATATACTAGTAAAAGTGGAGATACATCATGATTCATGGCATAAAACTAAAAAATATTAAATTTATCTATTTTTTCACATACAAAATTTAAGCATTATCAAACAAAAGTGTTGATCGCCATAAATGATATATTTTAATTTTTATAGTTTAACAATATATTATTCTTGAATATCAAATACACTTATTCCACACAATTGATAGAGAAATCACCAATCTCCTAATTGCTCCTCTTCTGGTCATAGTTATTTTAGTTGTGCGTGTCTATATATATATACATACACATACACACTCATGCTTGAATAAATAAAATGTATTATTTCTCTAGTTTTAGATAATTTTTCAAACTATCCTCTTAAAAGAGGTAATTGCTTTGGAATATTTCTGAACTCATTAACTCATTTAGAAATAAAAGTTTCTCTTTTCTCAATGTAATAAAATTATTCATTTGGGAATACTGAGTTCCCTTAAACTTAAAAAAAAATTCTCTTTAAATAATACTTAAACTCTACTTTACTTTCACAAAAAAAATAGTTTAAAATAAAAGTTTATTGTGATATGATCATTATTGACCTAGGAAGTCATAATGCATAAACACTGATTGCATATCTAGATGTGATATTCTCACACATTGATTTGATTGCATACTCGACTTTCATACTAATCATGAATCATACTTATCTTCTCAATGTAAAAATATTGTTTTTGGAACCAATTGTGCTCCTTTAAACTCTTCTAGAAAGATGCTTTAAAATATTATTCCTCAAATATTGTTAAAACTGGTTCTCAAAACTCATCTTTGCTTTCTCAGGAAATATGTTTAGGAAAAACATGTTGATTTAAAAGATTCTAAACATTATAACTCAAAAAAGCATTCATGGTAAAAAAAACTTGACATGAACAACTCAAGAATCTCAATGTATAATAATAAATATAACAACTCATGATAAAGGATTTAGAAAACAGAATCAATAACACAACTCATATCAACACTTCTCAAAACTAACAATATAACTCTAGATTAAATTTTTACTGACTAAATTGAGATGTAGGGCATTAGGACAATCCAATTCCATCAATATGAATAGTATTAGACACCTTTATATGAAGAATTGAGAAGAAAAACATTGGACAATTAACCGTAGCCTTGATGTTTCTTGAAGTTCTCGAGCGTAGATATTTTTCTACAATGAGAACGTTTTGGGATGTGCAAAAGAAAATTAACCCCCTTAAAAAGTGAAAACAAGTGAACACGTAAAGAATTCTGAAGTTATGTGCATGGTTAAGCAGCTGAATCTTGCACGACTGACGTACACTTCGAACACCGGTTCACACATACTACGTTGTGCCTAGAAAAATGGTTATAACTTTTAACAAATAACTTGGATTGGTGAACGGTAAAAACTAGTTGAAATAAGACTTTAAGACCTTTCATATGGTATGTATTAAAACACAAAAAACCTCATTCTAAGGAGGTACGATATATTGAAGTGTATCCTTCAATGAACCTACACAAAAAAATGTAATAATTAGAGAACTTTTTAACTCGACTAGTGCAAAAGGTTCATTATGACGTTAAATCATATCCACAGAACATCTCATACTTAGGAATGAAACTTAACATATATGAACTAGTAGTATATCACCCAACCCAAGTTTATACACTTATGACAACCAATTTGGACTTTAAGAGTAGGCTCTTTGGGATGTTAAATGTTGCTTCCTTGATCCTATAGGTGGAAATTTTTTGACCCAGTTTACTTCGTAAAGTGTGTCATTTGAAAGGTCCTATATTGAACTAAAACACATTTCTATTGGTTTTAGGTCCTTCTCTAGAACGATTCATAAAAAGAATTTATTAATAATGCAGATTTTGTATTTTCACTCTTCAACATAACCTAAAAACCACCTAATCCACCTCTACCTAGGGTACCTTTGGTTAATCCATTTGTATTCAAAATATAGTCCTTATTTATCCTAAACGACAAACAAAATATCCCAAATACAAGGGGTAGATTGGTATAATGTATAAGAATAATGCTAAAGAAACTGTATCAATAATACTTGTATTAGCAATGCATGTATTATTTATGCTTGCATTATTGATACATAGATTATCTTAATGGATTGTCTTCTTTGATATATTGGAAATAGTATGTGGTGCATTAAAAAATTATTTTTAAAAATACCATAAACTTTTATGGTGGAAAAGATGCAAATAAAGGTTTTGAGGGACAATTGGGTTTTTTATTATGTTAATGCGTGCATTAAAACTATTGCATTGCTAATGTAACACCTCTGAACTTAATAGACCTGAATAGAAATTTTTTTGGTGAACAAAGCAAGGGTTCACGGACCGTGAAAGGAACCACAATATAACAACCTGCTCGTGGTTTAAATTCACCCAGAAGTAGTGGACCACAATACCCTCCACGGGGTATAGACCGCGACATGATCTATTTTATGGCTTGTGAAATGAGGAAGTTCTACCATAGCTCAGGCATGTAACCACGGAACATGCCACAGGCCATGGTCTCGATTACGAGTCAAGGATGGGTCTGTTGTCTTTATTAAGTAGACCCCTAGACCCATGTAAAGAACTATGGTGGCCTTCATGGTTCACTAAGTGTACTGTAGATGGGGGTGCCAAGAACCAGTAGACACTGTCCATCAAACATGACCCACTTGACGAGCCGTGTTCTTTTTGACAGTCCGTTAGTGGATCTGTGGTCGGCCTTCGCCAACTTTTAAATCATGCTTGTTTTTGTCTTTTCCCCTATGTATTGGGCATCTAAACCATGTCATTTTAAAAACTTTAAACCTAATAATATAGTCAGGACCTACCCAAATCGTTTATTCAACTAAAATCATCCAAGCATAGTGCAAAAAGAGAAGAAAGATACACATGTTTACCAAGAATAGTCAAAAGGTTTGCTTCAAGTTTCCCCAAAATCAAAGGATTTCCCTATAGATTTTTGGACCAGGTATGTGATATTTCAATAGTGGGTTCCTTTCATCCACTGGTTCTTAGAATTTAATCAGTTCCTTGTTTCTACATGTATTTTTTAGACCTAAGATTTGTAATATCTTAGAGAATTATTATGATTTCAATTGATATAATATCCATAATATAATGACACTAAAATTTAATAGGAAGAACTAGAACCTTGTATGTTTGTTTGATGTGGTAACTTGATTAAAACGATGTGAAATGAGCTTTTTAGGTTAGTTTGATGTGTTTTGAGGCCAAACGTCCAGGAACTGTAACATCTGGGAATCTATTAGAATAAATAGTGAAGCTCGGCAGCCCCTAGAAGAAACATGGTGTACTTGACCACTCGGAGGTTTTATACAAGCCCAGAGTCATCATTCATAGCATTGTCATAGGTAAATTTAGCGGAAACCTTAATACTTTCATAGAGAATCATATGCTAGGAACATCACTTCCATTATATATAAAATATCATAATACATAGTTTAAGACTCTAGTCTCTTTTTGACATCCTAGACTCAACATCATTAGAGTACTTTAGGAACACGACCCATACAACATTAATCATAAGTACAATATTAAAATACTTTACAATAAATCATAAGTTAGGATATCCTTAAACTTAAGGATCCCTTTCCTTGAGCTTAGGAATTCAACTATAAAGATCCTCATCATTAAAAGACATCCTTTAAGCATCCAAACCTATATTTTGTATAAAAAGGTAGAGAAGAATGGAGTTAGTACAATAATGCACTAAGTATGACAACCATGCAAAAACATGCATTTAAAAGGGACATTTCACTTGAAAACATGCATCATGCCTTTTTGTGAAATCTTCATAAAAATTTGATACAATAATATTTATACAATTCACATAATTCATATAGGCATATTCAATGGTCATCAATCAAATGAAATCATACATTGCATTTAAGTCATTTTAGAGTCACATTACAGTAACCTATTTTCTCTTTACAGTAAGCTTCCTTTATTTTAACATCTTACCTCCCAAGTAACCCTCTAGTGATACTTGGTGCAATGCATCACCTTAAGTCCACAAGTAATCATACATACATCCTACATAAGCTATCACATACCATCATAGAAGTATAGTACATCACAAGACACATTTAAGTCAAGAACAAAAAGGTATTACAGTGAAATTTAATCATTATGCACATATACCAACTTTACTTCACATAGAACTTTATAAGTCCTTACTCACAATCCAAATCTAAGTCTACTAGTTCAATGTATATATGAAGCCCCATACTTAGTGAACCTATCATGAGACCAAAAGCCTTATCATTTATTTCATACATTAACATGATAAGCATAGACAACTTCATTCATGCCAAGCACGACCTTACTCATATAGTCATTAAGACCAACATTATGTATGTAAGGACAAGACCACATCATATAGACTCCTACCATGCATATCATCACAATAATTAGACAACACTACAATTTCATGCATAAAAACATAAACATAATTATACACATTAGAACATCTTCCTAGAACTTCCTAAAGAGCTACTTGTGAAATGCATAGGTAAGTTCATTACTCTCACCTATCCTAAGCAACTTCCCTTAGGTCATACTAGTTAGACTCGTCGTCATTTACTTCCATTGTCCATTTTACTTTAGGGAAACTATAGCCTTAACCTACACTAAAACCATGGTTGCTAAACATGGAATTTGGTGTTGTAAATACTTACACCAATGGAAGGTGTTCTTACCTAGCCAAGGTAGAACATTAACACATACTAGCATACTAATTGAGATCAGTTGCTAGATCCTATGTGGCAAGCATAATTTATGGAACTTGTAGGTACATGTGAAAACCCTCTTTATGCCAATTGGGGCATTATAGTTATTCACTTATGGAAATATCACTGTAAGTCATTTAGCTATTAGGCTAACCACCTCGTGAGGACTATGGTGACCTACCTTTCTACATTGAGAAGGGACACCCCTCATCTTCAAGTTCACTCGGTGCTAAGATAAGTTCCCTTTATTGATAAGCCTTTATTAACATTACTTTATAAAATTAGGCCTAGGAGATTGACTCCTCATATGCTTAGCTCATAGGTTATAGATGAGAATTCATCAACTTATATCATGTGAGAAACCCTTTCACATAGACATTGCATATTCAAGCACCTATCTAGTTTAGGGTACTCTTGACAACACCTTTCAAGTGCCCCTCTATTAACTAGATCATTATACATGTGTGTGTGTATACATATATGTGAGCAATCCTTTCACATAACACATTAAGGCCACACATGTTCATACATCAATGCATAAGTATATATGTGTAACTATATGAGCAATCCTTTCATACAATCACTTTAAGACACTATGCACATTCATACTTCATCATATCATACACTTGATATCATAGCATATAACTCATATTCATAACATGTTCTAACATTCCTATTCATGCACTTAGAAGACCAACCTAGGAACTATCCTATCAAGGTACACAAGTGCAATACATAGACAAGGTCACATACCCTTGCCCATACTAGTACACCTATCAACTCATCCTAGTTAATGATACATTGCATACTTTCATAGACATAAGCTTTAAATGCATAATAGTAGACATTAGTGCATATGAGAATACCTTTCATTAGACACTATAATCTTATACTACTTGTAGGCATGCATAATGTGTGACTGTGTGTACATTAGTCAACACGATCACATAATGGCTATCAAAAACACATTGAGGCAGCCACCCTCTTAGGACCACAATGCACCTTAAAGCATAGACCACACCACACAACATAGCATAGGAGACAAGACAATCTTCACATTACATTCAAGACTCCATACCTTAGCTATGCACACATTCATATAGGGGTACATAGGTAAGGTACATTAATCATTAATACTAATCAAGGAAGAACCTAATCAAACCCCAAATAGTCATTCATATGCTTGTAACACTAGTAATGCAAATTAGATCATAACTAGAACAGATTATAGGCAAGAGCTTCACATAGGGTGATCATCATTAACACACATTCATAGTATAATTGCCTTCAAGGCCATGATCACATCACATATATACATTGAAAATAAAGTAAACACCACCACCATAAGTGGACCATACCAAACAATGACATACAAAGATTCAGCAACTATCAGTACTCTAAGAAAGTAGAGAGTAATAATCATTCTTACCAATTCATCAACCTTTGATCATTATTGATCAATACACCTTTCTAATAAAAATTACAATATAAGGAAGTACCTAAATTGTACTTTAACATAAACGAAACCATTCATAAGCCACTACAAGATCATGCTACTAAAAAGTACACTACATCACCAATACACTAGAAAGTAGAGAGACATAGATCATTACCTAATTTACCTTGCATTGATCATCAATCATATTTAATCAATAATATACATGTAGGGAAGTAGCTATGGAGATCATAACCTAAACGAAATCCTACTACAATTGCCATAAAATTGAGATCACAAAAAGCATGCTACATTAGGAATTCATGGAAGATATAAGAACATAAGCTAATCTTATTCAAACCATCAAGCCTTGATCCACACGGATCACTCATCAACATTTAACTGTCAATATAAAATATAGACATTATATATAATCAATTCAACATGCTAGGATCATAATTCAATCAACATAAATTCAAGATCATAAATCCCACACTTATGCTATATCGAGAGTTTGGAAGACACCGAGGGATCAACATGTAATTGGATTAAAAACCTCATTATAAATAGTACATAATTCATAATTCATCATAATAATGCTTTTGAAATCAATTTGAGAAAGAACTCATGGCTAAATTGAAGAAGAAGAAGTTTGATCATGAACTTACATTGAAAACATTGAAAGGAACTCTCTAGATAGAAGATTAACTAGAGATGAAGGATCACCATACCTTTGTTAGATGATGGAACCAAGAAATATTTATGATTAATCCATGGGAATCGAAGCTCCAAATTGTTCTTGAGCTTCACCTCCAATGGACGTTTCTAAAGAGAATATATTGGGCGAGGGAAGTCTATTATTTGAATTGAGGATTGGGTATGGGGTTTTCATGTTATAAACCCACTTAAAATACCCAAAAACACCTAAAATAACCTCCTATAGAAATTTAGGGACGTGGAGTGAATTTCCCAATTTACCCCTTGCATGCAGCGTACAACAATTTGCAGACAGCATCTACGGACACCAGTCGACGGGGCGTTGATAGACCAACGGCCCGTCCTGGTGATCTGTCGATGGTGACTGAGGCTGAATCTTGGTGGCTTCAGATCCAGTGGCTAAGTGTCAACCTACGCCCCTCATCGATGGGGCTACGACGGACTAACGAGGTGTCATTTGAGCTCGTCAATTGACACTGTGAAGGCAGTGTCTCGACAGACTTTGTGTCCTCCTTGAGGACCTCTTGCAGGGCCCTTGGGGAGTCGTGCCAAGAAGTTTCCAACATAAACATAAAACTTAACATATCAAGGACCTTCCACGTCTTTTTCACCCAAAACAACCACTCGCAACACCTTCAAACATGCTAGGCACACTCAAGACACACATGAACGTCTCAAGGGCTAATTTTCGAATGTCCAAGACGTTCTTGGATGTTTGACCTCCAAACTTCATAAAACTTAAAATAATGACTATAAAATTATTATTGCTCATACAAGGACTTCATAATCTCATGAAATACACATATAAGCACGTATAGACACATAAGGCACATAGGTGAATAGTCGTCGAATATCTTGGTCGTCCCTTGACATTTGACTTCCAATTCACCTAAATCTTTAGACAATGCCTCATTACAACATTAGAACCCATTTTAAGATTTCAAAACATCAAGACACAAACGTTAGGCTCTAGACACCTTAACTCATTTTAGGGGTCTTACAATATCCCCCACTAGGGAACATTCGTCCTCGAATTACACTTGGGACACTTTAATCATTAAAAGGACTTCAATTAATCATAGAGCAACTCAGAATATTCATAACATCATCACATAGAAGTCAATGCACCAAACTTACAAGGAACACAAACTTTGCACCACTTAGCTTTTAATGTAACTCAAGCAAGCCACACTTTCACTTACTTATGCTTAATGCATAAAACACTTAGGCACTTCTCATGTTCATCGGAGAAACATACTTCTCCTAATCATAACATGGTCATTACACTTCATTTCATTAAGAGCTCATCATGAAAGATCACACATAGACAGATTCCAACAACACTCAAGAAGCAAATAGGTACTTATATTTCAATGCACATAGACTTGACTCAATTGAATCAACAAGGATCTTTATTAGTTATAACTAGTGCCATGATGGTCATACTAAACCATACCATTCTTAGTTTTGTTCATGTAGGAATGTCCTTCTCCTCAACACACTTACAAGTCTCATGAGTCCTTACCCAAGCAAGGCACAAAAGTCAACTTTACTGTAAATGAGTATTTCTCAACTTTTAACCATATCATGCTCTAACTTTCTTCCTTAGTGTAGTCAAAATGGTAATTCACACCACACACATCACAACAATAGAAGCCATTTTACATAATTTCAATTTCTAGCATCTCACTAGTTTTCATAAACATGCATCAATTTGGGAAAAGAACATTTTTTTATAGGCACACAGAAGGACACTTAGCTAAACATGTCTTCACTTTTCAAAAGTGAGCCTACAATCATGCTTTCCAAACCATAGAAGTCACATAGTTCTCAAGAGTCTCAACATTTTTTATTATAGAGAGACTCAATATCTCATTATAAGGATAAACATTACACATTAAGAGTAACTTCAAACATGCTTCTTACCTTATCTCATGAAGTTAAATGCACAACTAGCATATCAAGATGCACACTCAACATGAGAAAACCATAATTTGATCAAAATTTCTTTTTCATGCACTTTAGATTCTTCAAAACATGCTTAACATAGTGTCAATCAAAACATACGTAACATATGGAGAACATGCAATTCATAATTTATGCAAGACTCTTATCATGAACAAGCTTACTAAGAATTCATTAGCTTCAAGATCAAGTAAGAATAGAAGGATAAGGTAGAAATATCTACAACCTTACTAGTCACATCACTATCCCCCAATTTGGGTAGACCCAATTAAGAGAAACTTAACCCAACCTCAAGAGGATCTTAACTCATCAACCTCCATTTTCATCACTTAAAAGTTATTACCATTTTAGAAGAACCTATAGTAACCCAAATTTGGAGTACCAAAGGCATTCTAAACCTTATCATCTAGGCAAATTACCCCCAATCATCAAGTAAGTCATACTACCCAACCACATAAGGTTTTCGACAATATTATTGACATCAAGGGTCATACAACATTATGGGAAACAATAGAAGAGACTTAGCCATAAGGACTCGTTCTTTCTCTTCAATCATACATTAAGGTGACTTCTAGATCAATCAAACCAACATCATCACTCTATAAAGATAATAATGCTACCCCCACTTCTAGGATCAAGCCTATACTAAAGACTCCAATCCAAATAAGGCAACAATGAAGAACCACACATATACAAAGTGAAACATTGGAACCATGAAACATATATAAGAAAACATTGAACTATTAAACATACAAATATAGACAACATGCTCCTTTATCATTTTACACATTCTTCAAAGCATTTCAAGTCTAAACCATATCATAAGACTATGATCATGCATACTCATAAGGCCACTCATTATTCAAAAAGGAAACTCAATTCAACTATAACAACTTCTAACATGCTTCAACCATATCATAACATATATTTGTCAAAATAACATGTTATTTCACATAGATTTCATATATAGCCACAATGGGAATCATATCAACATAAACCTCACCTTCACACATACTCATCAAACCATAAAATCCATAAAAGCATCAAACTCACCTTTTCCCTCAAACATAGAGATACCATCTCATCCAAGCAATCACATCTAAAAGACCATAGGACAAGAAAACATAAGAGAGAGATCTTATAGAGTTAGTTCTATGGCACGACATGAGAATGTTGAAGAAGGGAAACTGTGTTGTCCTATAGCCTCTCGCCCATGAATGTGTCGTGACTCACCACCAATGAACGAGACTCTATTAGACATGGCAATATGAGGCACTTGGAACCTAAAACAACTTTTACAAACCTCATGCTCTGATACCACGTTTGTCACAGCCGGGAGCACTCCCTAGAAGTAACATGTCGTATTTGACCTCTCAGAGGTCTTATACAAGCCCATAGGCATCATTCATCGCATTGTCATAGATAAATTTAATGAAAAATTTAAAACTTTCATAGCACATCATATGCTAGAAACATCACTTCAATTATATATAAAATATCATAATACATAGTCTAAGACTCTAGTCTCTTTTTGCCATCCTAGACACAACATCTTTAGAGTACTTTAGGGACACGTCCCTTACAAAATAAATCATAAATACAATATGAAAAGACTATTATAGTAAACCATATGTTAGGAGATCCTTGGACATAAGGATCCCTTTCCTTGAGTTTGGGAATTCACATATCATCATTTAAAGACAACCTTTAAGCATCCATAACCTACAGTTTGTGTAAAAAGGTAGCAAAGAATGGAGTTAGTACAAAATACACTAAGTATAGCAACCATGCGAAAACATGGATTTAAAAGGGACATTTTACTTGAAATCATGCATCATTCCTTTTTGTGAAATCTTCATAAAACATTGATACAATAGCATTTATACTATTTACAGACTTCATATAGGCATATTCAATGGCCGTCAATCATATAAAATCATACATTGTATTTAAGGCACTTTAGAGTCACATTACAGTAACCTATTTTCTCTTTACATTAAGCTTCCTTTCTTTTAACATCTTAGCCTCCCAAGTAACCCTCTAGTGATACTTGGTGCAATGCATCACCTTAAGGCCAAAAGGAATAATACATACATCCTACATAATCCATCACATACCATCATAGAAGTATAGTACATCACAACAAACATTTAATTCTAGACAATAAAGGCATTACAGTGAACTTTAATCATTATGCATGTATACCAACTTTACTTCACATAGAACATTATAAGACGTTACACACAATCCCAATCTAAGTCTACTAGTGTAATGTACATATGAAGCCCCATAACCTCATACATACTTAGTAAACCTATCATGAGACCAAAAGCCTTAACATTTACTTCAGACATTAACATGACAATCTTTGACAACTTCATTCATGCCAAGCAAGACCTTCATCATATAGTCATTAAGACCAACATTATCTATGTAGGGACAAGACCACATCATATAGACTCATACAATACATATCATAACAACAAGTAGAAAACACTATAATGTCATGCATAAAGACATAAACATAATCATACACATTAGAACATCTTCCTAGAACTTCTAAAGAGCTACTAGTGCAATGCATCGGTAAGTTCATTAATCTGACCTATCCTAAGCAACTTCCCATAGGTCATTCTAGTTAGAGTCCTAGTCATTTACTTCTATTGTCCATTTTACTTTAGGTAAACTATAGCTTTAACCGACACTAAGACCATGGGTGCTAAACATGGAATTTGGTGTTGTAGGTCCTTACACCAATGGAAGGTGTTCTTACCTAGCCAAGGTGGAACATTAATACATACTAGCATACTAAGTGATATCACTTGCTATATCCTATATGGCAAGCATAGTTTATGGAACTTGGAGGTACATTTGAAAACCCTCTTTATGACAAATGGGGCATTATAGTTATTCACTTATGGAAATATCACTCTAAGGCATTTTGCAATGAGGCTAACCACCTGTTGAGGACTATGGTGACCTAATTTACTACAATGGGAAGGGACACCCCTCATCTTCAAGTTCACTCAGTGCTAAGCTAATTTCAATTTATTGAAAAGCCTTTATTAACATTACTTCATCAAATTAGGCTTAGGAGAATGACTCCTCATATGCTTATCTCATAGGTTATAGATGAGAGTTCATCAACCTATATCAGGTGAGAAACCCTTTCACACGGACATAGCATATTCAAGCACCTATCTAGTTTAGGGTACTCTTTAGAACACCTTTCAAGTGACCTTTTATTGACTAGATCGTTATACTTGTGTGTGTGTATATATATATGTGAGCAATTTTTTCACATAACACATTAAGGCCACACATGTTCATAGAATAATGCATAAGTATATAGGTGTAACTATATGAGCAATCCTTTCATATAAACACTTTAAGACACTATGCACATTAATACTTCATCATATCATATACTTAACATCATAGCATATAAGTAATATTCATAACATGTTCTTACATTCCTATTCATGTACTTAGAAGACCAACCTAGGAAATATCCTATCAAGGTACACATGTGCCATGCATAGACAAGGTCCCATACCCTTGTCCATACTAGTACACCTATCAAGTCATCCTAGTCAATGATACATCACTTACTTTCATAGACATAAACATTACATGCATAATAGTAGACATTGGTGCTTATGAGAATATCTTGCATTAGACACTATAATCATATACTACTTGTCAGCATGCATAATGTGTTAGTGTGTTTACATGGGTCAACGTGATCACATAACGGATATCACAGTACATTGAGGCATCCACCCTCTTAGGACCATAATGCACCTTAAAGCATAGACCACACCACACAACTTAGCATAGGAGACAAAACAATCTTCACAATACATTCAAGACTCCTTAACTTAGCTATTCACACATTCATATAGGGGTACATAGGTAAGGGACATTAATAATTTGTACCCATCAAGGAAGCACATAATAAAACCCCAAAATTGTTATTCATATGCTTGTAACACTAGTAATGCAACCTAGATCATAACTAGAATAGATGATTAGGAAAGAGCTTCACATAGGGTGATAATCATTAACACACATTCATAGTATAATTGCCTTCAACGACATGATCACATCACATATATATATTGGTAATAATGTAAACACCTCCACAATAAGTGGACCATACCACACAATTCCATACAAGGCTTCATCAACTATCAATACTATAAAAAAGAAGAGAGGAAGAGTCATTCTTACCAATTCATCAACCTTTGATCATAATTGATCAATACACCTTTATCATAAAAAATACAATATAAGGCAGTAGCTAAATTGTTTCAACATAAATGAAACCATGCATAAGCCACTACAGGATCATGCGACTAACATGTACACTACATCACCAATACACCATAAATAAGAGAGACATAGATCATTAACCAATTTCCCTTGTAATGATCATAAGTCATATTTCATAAATAATATACATGTAGGGCAGTATCTAAGGAGATCATAACCTAAATGAAATCCTACTAAAATTGCCATAAAATTTAGATCACATTAAGCATGCTACATTAGGAATCCACGGAAGATAGAAGAACATAGGCTAATCTTATTCAAACCATAAATTTGGTCCACATGGATCACTCATCAACAATTCAACATCAATATACAATATAGACAATAGATATAAGCAATTCAACATGCTAGAATCATAATTCAATTAACATAAATTGAAAATCACAAAGCTCAGACCTAGGCTAAATCGAGAGTTTGGAAGAGACCAAGGGTTTATCACGTAATTGGATTGAAAAAAATATTATAAATAGTAGTTAATCAATAATACATCATAATAATGCTTTTGAAATCGATTTAAGAAAGAACCCATGGCTATATTGAAGAAGAAGAAGTTTGATCATGAACTTGCATTGAAAACATTGAAAGGAACTCTCTAGATGGAAGAATAACTAGAGATGAAGGATCACCATAACTTTGTTTGAAGAAGGCAACACGAAATCGTCATCAAGAATACATGGGAATCCAAGATCCAAGCTTTTCTTGAGCTTCACCTTCAATGGAGGTTTTTAGAGATAATATTTTCGGAAAGGGAAGTCTAATTTTCAATTGAGGATTGGGTATGGGGTTTTCATGTTATAAACAAACATAAAATAACCAAAAACACCTAAAATAACCGACTATATATATTTAAGGACGTCGGGTGAATTTCCCAATTCCCAAAAACCCTTGCATGCAGCATGCAACATACAATTTGCTGACAACACCTACGGGCACCAGTCGACTGGGCATTGATGGACCAATGGCCCGTCCCGGTGCTCTGTCGATGGTGACTGAGGATTTATCTTGGTGGAGTCATCTCCTGTGGCTAAGTGTCAACCTACGTCCCTCATCAACGGGGCATCGATGGACTAACGAGGCGTTATTTGAGCTCGTCCAGTGTCACGAAAACCTTTGTTTCCTCCTTGAGGACCTCTTGAGGGGACCTTGAGGAGTCGTGACCGGAATTTTCCAACGTAAATTTAAACCTTTACATATCAAGGACCTTCCACATCAGTTTCACCCAAACAATCACTCGCAACACCTTCAAACATGCTAGGCACACTCACGATACACATGAACGTCTCAAGGTCTAACTTTCAAACGTCTTTGACGTTCTTGGACGTTTGACCACCAAATATCATAAACATCATTATTACTCATATAAGGACTTCATAAGCTCATGACATACATATATAAGCATGTATATACACATGAGGCACATAGGTGACTAATCGTCGAACTTCTTGGTCGTCCCTTGACGTTTGACTTCCAATTGACCTAAATAATTAGACACTACCTCATTACAACCTTAGAACCCATTTTAATATTCAAAACATCAAGAAACAAACGTTAGGATCTAGACACCTTAACTCATTTTAGGGGTCTTACAAGAACGACCACGACGTCATCAAACTTGTTTTTTGAACTAGTGTGTTGTAGTGTCTTGTCATTGAAGTTTTATGTGTCGTTTGAAGGTTTAAAATAAACATGAATTGTTCCTACACGTAGATCATCATGTCTAGGGTTTGAACATCCAGGTATAAATCCCCAAGGACCACCCAAGGGGTCCTTGAGGAGGACTCTAAGACCCCCAAAATGAGATAGGGTGTCTAGAGACTAACATGTTTGTCTTAATGTTATAATATCCTAAAATGTATTATAATATGATTAAGATGTAGTGTGCAAAGTTTGAGGTGATTTGGAAGTCAAACGTCAAGGGTCGATGAAGACGTTCGATGATTAGTCACCTATGTGTCTCATGTGTATATGCGTGCTTAAAATTGTATGAAATTAGCCTAATGAGTCTTAAAATGATTTATAATTATGTTAAATGGTATTATATGAAGTTTTGATATGTTTGTAGGTTAAACGTCCAAGGCGTTCGAAAGTTAGCCCTTGAGACATTCATGTACGTCTTTATGGGGCCTTGCATGTTTGGACGTGTTGCATGTATTTGTTTCGGTGAAACTTATATGGAATGTATAAAAAATTTTAAGGGTTGTATTAACATGGGAAACGTCAAGGTACAACTTCTAAAGGGCCCCGTAAAAGGGCCCACAAGAAGGATCGAAGGCTGGTCGAGACACTGCCTTGACAGTGTCAATCGACGGACCAAATGACGGCCAGTTGGTAAACCAACGGCCCATAGGTGAGGTCTCGTCGATTGGTACTTAGCGTTCGCAGGTATCAAGCAAAAACTTGGCCAAGGACCAATCGACAGAAGCCAATGCACGGCCCGTCGATTCACCTACGACCAGTAGATGGCTATGTCGATGGTGGCCTGCAACCTGTGCCTGCGTACTGTTTTATTAAAGTGGTGAATGGGAAATTCACCCCACGTCCTAAACCAACTATAGTTGAGTTATTTACCAAAGTTTGGGTGTATATAAGTCATCAAACACGTGAACCCCCCATTCCAAATCCCATACACACGTAAGAAATCTTTCCCTCAAAAAATCATCTCCATAGAAACCTCCATTGTTGTTAAAGCTCAAGAACATCTTGAAGCTTGGAATGTCATGATTTCTTCACCAAGTTTTAAGAGGTCTTCATGTATATAAAAGTATGGTTATCTTCATCTCTAGTTATTTTTTCATCAGAGAGTTAATCTCAAAGATTTCAAAGAGAAAAATTTGATCAAACATCTTCTACTTCAATATGCCATGGGTTCTTCCTAAAAATGTTTTGAACGATTAAAGCATGCTCAATTAAAGTTAATACAGTTGTTTTAACTTGAATTTGACTCAAATTGCATGATGAACCCATGTCCCTTCCAAACTTGATTTAGTCTTTGCATGGGCTTTATGATCTTGATTCGTTGTCTTCTGAATTGTGATTCTATTACGTTGAAGTGGTTATATCTAATGTTATTTACATGAATTAATGTTTAATTGATGTTAAAGGATCCATGAGGATCAATGTATGTAGTTTTGAACATGTTTTGTTTAGTTTCCATGATTCACTGTAGCGTTGGTCTTTTAATGATTAAAGTGGAATTCGATTGTGTAGGGCTGGTTGTATCTACTGTGTTAATTGGATATTATTGAGGAATTGTAAATATGTGATGCATTTTGATCAATGTCGATTATCCTATGATTCTTCTACTTTCCATTAATGTCTTAAATAGCATGCTCACGGTGATCAAAAGGTTATGGCTATTGTAGTAGGATTTCGTGTAGGTTTTATTGTCATTAGCTACTACCTTATATCGATGGTATTAATGGATTGTGGGTATGAGTTTTTGATGATCAAAGAAAAGGAGTTTTTGCATGAATTGGTCTAGGTACTTCTAGCCTACAATTTGAATATTGTAACGAACAATATGTGATCTTAATTCTAGGGTAGACGAAGCATGATTTAGTCTTGATTATTATGGATATAAATACTGCCCTAGGTTGGTATTATTGGTATATTATGAATGTTAATAATGATAAGCAAAGGAAAGTATTCTAATGTGTGATCTATGACTCTCTACTTTCTAAGATATATGTGATGCCTTGGATCATGTTATAGTATGATCTTGTAGCTACTTGTACATGGTTCATTTATGATTAAAGTACATATAACTACTGCCCTATATATGAATTATTGATAAACAAGGTGTACTGATCAATGATGATCAAAGGGTGAGAAATTTGTAAGAATGCCTATCTCTTCTACTTTCGTTATAGTATTGTAGTTGATGAGGCCTTGTATGACATTGTGTGGTATTTTCCACTTATGGTGGCGGTGTGTACTTTATTGTCATTAAATATGTGTTGACCATGGCCTTGAAGGAAAATTGAAGAACATATGAACATGTGCTCATGATAATACTATGAGAAGTTTATGCCTACTTTCCTATTCTAGTTGTGATCTAGGTTGTATGGATATTGTATAAGCATGTATATATACATGTTAGGGTAAAGTATAGGTTCTGACATTGATGTGTTAAAATGGTTAACAATCCCTTACCTATGTACCCCTATGTGAATGCATGGATAGTATATGTTAGGAGTCTTAAATGAAATATGAAGTTGACTTGTCTCCTATGCTATTGTGTGTTGTGTGGTCTATGCTAGGAAGAGTATTATGGTCTAAGAGGGTGGATGCCTCAATGAGTTGTTGATAGCCATTATGTGATCATGTTGAATAATGTACACATACACTCACTTTACATGCATGTTACAAGTAGTATATGTCATGTTGTCTAAATGAAAGGTAGTTCTCATATTCACTAGTGTCTATTATTATGTATGTTAAGATGATGTTTATTAAAGTATGATATGTGCTTCCTAGCTAGAATGACTTGATAGGTGTACTAGTATGGGCAAGGGTATGGGATCTTGTCTATACATTGCACATGTGTACCTTGATAGGATAGTTCCTAGGCTTGGTTTCTATGTGCATGAATATGAATGTATGGTCATGTGTGGTTTTAAGGTGTTATGTGAAAGGTTTGTTAACATCTATGTATACACTCACACACTTGTATGACGGTCTAGTAAGTAGAGGGGCCTTGAGAGGGGTGCCCAAGATTACTCTAAAACTAGATAGGTGCTTCAGTATTCTATAAGCATATGAGAATAAAATATTCTAAACCTATGTTTTATGAAAAATATAATAATGGATTTTCAATAAAAGGGAACTTAGCTTAGCACCGAGTGAACTTGACATTGAGAGGTGTTGACTTTCCCTTGAGGAAAGATTCACCGTTTGTCCCTTATAGAGTGTCGACTTCCCTTTGAGGAATATTCACCTATGAACCCACATGAGGTGTTGAATTCCCTTGAGTAAGGGATCACCCATGTTTTCTCATGAGATAAGGCCCCAATTGCCCAATGGCATGTAGAGGGAACTACCTATCTCTTAGTTCCATATACTATGCTTGCCACATAGGATCTAACAAAGTGAATCCACTTAGGATTCTAGGATGTATGTTAATGTTCTACCTTTGCTAGGTAGGAACACCTTCCATTGGTGTAAGGCTCTACAACACCAAATTCCATGTTTAGCACGCATGGTCTTAGTGTCGGTTAAAGCTATAGTTTTCCTAAAGTAAAATGGAAAATGGAAGTAAATGAATAGGATCCTAACTAGGAGGACTTAAGGTAAGTTACTTAGTATAGGTGGAAGTAATGAAACCATATAGACATTGCACAATTGGCTCCTTAGGAAGTCCTAGGAAGGTGATCTAATATGTATGATTATGTTTATGTCCATATGCATGACTTTGTAGTATTGGTCGACGTGTTGTGATGAAGATGTTCATGGTATGAATCTATGTGATATAGTCTTATTCTTATATGCACTATGTTTACCTAAATGACTATATGATGAAGGTCTTGTATTGACATGAATGAAGTTATTTTCACTTACTTGTTGATGTATGAATTGGATGGTAAGGCTTGTGGTCTTATGATAGGTTTACTAAGTATGTTTGCGGTTATGGGGATTCACATATACATTGCACTAGTAGACTTAGAGTAGTATTATGAGTAGGGTCTTATAATGCATTGATGTGGAGTGAAGTTGGTATATGCGCATATTGATGTAACTTACTGTAATGTTCCTAAGGCCTTGACCTAAATGTGTCCTTGATAGGTTGTGCTTATATGACGATATGTGTTGGTTCATGTAGGTTGTATGTATGCTTTCTATGTGATCTTAAGGTGATACATTGCACCAAGTATCACTAGAGGGTTATTTGGGAAGTTAATGATGTCACGACTGGAGTTTAGACCCCAGATGAGACCGGCGTCGTTGACCGCTCAGAGGTCGCAGACAAGACTACATACATCATCGTTACTTTATCTAGGTTAATTTTAGCGGAAAATTTGAACTTTTTTTGCTTAACGTGCATGTATATCATTCTACTTAAATTCATATACGTTCACCATCAACCATCTAACATTAAGATCATCAACAAAAAGAAATAGTTCAATACTGAATTAAGTGTATACATGCCAAAATGGCACCAATACAATGTCTGAAATAAAACGGGAAAGAAACACTAGTGGAACATGATCCACTAGCTAAATCCTACATCTAAGCTAGATACTAACAGTAGACATCCTCGAAAGCATGAGGGCCTACCAAATTCGGATGAAAGCTCCACGTCCGGATAGATGCAACATCGTACTGTAAGCTCTAACGTCCACCTGTGCCTGCACCTAAAAATTTAGAGTTGTATGGGATAGTACACACTTGTACTAAGTATGGGTATATGCAAGCACACACCAAGGACATGCATGAGTAAGAATAGCTCTTTCCTAAGAACATTATTTATGGAAAGGCAGGGGACTTGCCAAATTTGAATTAGGAAAGTCAGGGTACTTGCCAAATTTGAATTAGGAAAGTCAGGGGACTTGCCAAATTTGAATTAGGAATGTCAGGGGACTTGCCAAATTTGAATTAGGAAAGTCATGCCATGAGAGTAACATGCATCATCATACGTATCATATTGCACACAACACATAACATCTTACACATAGCACATAACATATTACATATAACACATAACATATTGCATATAGCACATAACATCTTTCATATCGTCGTTCATATGCCACGAGACCTTGGAATCATGGACTTAACATTAAGACTTCCCAAAATGAGGGCTCAACATATGGGACCTCAACTAGGGAGCCTTCTTTAGCAAACACAGAGTCTGCTTCATTCATTCGTACGTACTTCATTTCATTCATTCATAAGCTAGTGTAAACACTATCTATACCTAGGATGTAGTTTAAGACTCTCATCGGGTTTGCTGTGCAATGATCAAGAATAACCTAGTGTGATTACTTGAGTCTATCTCACCTCTTGATGATCCTATCCTAACACCTTTGGTATCATTCATTTCATTATGTGCATCATTTGAGGCTGTCCTCATTCATTCATTGGGAACTTTAACTTTAACCGACATAGATCATGTGAACATCATGAAATCTAGTGTCTACCCCACACCGAAAAGAGATGGAATCACCGCCAAAGTGACCCAAAACATGCTAGCGTACATGGGAATTGAACGCCACCAGATCCTTATATTGGCAGTATAGGTTTGAAGACTAGGAGATATAAGGAAACCCATACCCGGCATGCCGGACAGTCTCATCTCACGAGAGTTACGTGAACGTCTGCCCTTCCCGAAAGAAGGCATCACCGCTCATAGCTAGCTTATCGGTGCTCAGTATAAAGTTCCATTACATTCAACTCATACGTCATGGAAGCTGGCTTCTAGTATGTGGACATCATAGCTCAATAGATGATTGCTCATCTCATCATTAGTATTAAGTATACATTATTCTCAATACTTTCATTAGAGTGTTCATAGAGACTGGTCTCTTCATTAACTTTACAGTCTCATAGGTGAGTACGTTTTTGTAACATTTACTTAGGCTCATTTGAGATTGCTCTCACCTTTCACATTAGCCTCTTATCATGTTGTCACCACCTTCATTAACATTAGCACATATGATCTTCATAATTACTCACCCCATTTTACGTGAATGTTCACTTCATCATAAGCCAATGCACTTGGCCATTTAGTGTGTTCCACACTCTTTCTTAACCCTTCTAGGGTCTTATCATTCATTGTTCATCTCATCATTTCATTACATACATCTTAGGTTCACTTACTTCTAAACGTATGCTAGACTTATAGGTCTATACATACAAGCCATGAGGCTTCATTCATAGTTCGTTTAAGTGATTCATATCTTCCTAAGATTATGTGGTACAAGACTTATGCATCTTGTAAGTATGCCAAGATCTCGATTTCGATCTATGTAGGCAACATTATTTTTGAACATTTATTCATGTATGACTTATGTATCAATACGGAATTTGGGCAAGGGAACCCCATTTCCAATCCCTTGGACAACACTTACATTTATTTATTTATTTTGGTTTGATCCATACGGCTTGGGTACCTAAGATCGAGCCCCAAAACCTTCATTTCCTTTTAATTTCTCTTCTTTAAACTCTCTCTTTCTTGGCCGAGGGATTGTGGGATCGAACCCCACAACCCCTTTTATTTTAATTTCTTTTTTTCCTTGACCTTTTTCCGAGTTGACCATGAGGGTGTTGGATCGAATCCCCACAACCTCACTTTATTATTCTCATTAATTCCCTTAATCAGCCTAGAGGTCGTGGGTTCGATTCCAACACGCTTCAACATTTATTTTCTTTTAATTTCCTTAAGTCTGACTGAGAGGTTGTGGGTTAGAATCCCACTCCTCTCATTTCTTATTTTCATAATTTCATTTTCCAGCGAAGATCACGGTTCGAATCCCTCTCACCACATTATTTTAACTTACTTATTTTGATGATTTTTAACATAGTGAGGTCATGGGTTTGATCCTCCATGACCTCACTTGTTTTAGTTCATTTTTCACAACATTTTGAACTACTTCAACTTGACAGAAATTCATCAACTTGTAGCTGGAAATTTTGTAGTTTTTCAGCATCTTTTTCATCAAGTTACACGTTAGTTCTTAGGGAAATTTCATGGTTCATTTAGAACGTCTTTAGTTGCATTTTTCATGGATTCATTTAGCCAAGATTTTATCCCTCAAATCCGCCATATTACACTTCATATGAACATCACGATTTACACAAGTTTGTGCACGTAAAAATACAACCATAACATTACTTTTTTAGCCTTAAACCCGAGAGTAACAAGTCACGGCTAACATTGCACACACATACACATATTTTCGAAAAACATAGGTTGTCATTCATACGATTCCAAACACACATTCATGAATATATTCATCACGAAAACACATTACATGTCTAATATCTACCAGCAAACATACCCAACCTACGAATCAATGAGAGCTAGTGACAGGGACATGCAACGGGGAACAATCCTAATTTTCGGATTAGAATTGACTAAATCTTAAGGGTCTCTTGGGAAAGGGACCAAGAGTAAGAAAACCCATACCTTTTTAACGTTTAAACCTTGACGTGCTGCCCAAAGTTTCTCCTCCAAACTCACGTCCAACACCGAGAACCTCAACACCAATTCGACGGACAAACCCTCTCTTTGCCTAACGTGTTTGATTAGTTGTTTGTTTATAATTTTCATTGTGAGTTCTTCAAGTGTGAAGAACTTTAGTAAATTTTCTGTTCTTGTAGTTGTTTAGGCAGAGAGAACGTGAAAGAGAGGAGAGAATGATCGTGAAGTGAGATAGACGTGAGAGAGTGAAACGTGAAAGTAGTTTAGGCTTAGGTAAGGACTTAGTCAAACTAGGACTCTTTATTAATTTAATTAAAAATCTGATTTTCCTTTTTCTTAAATCAGCTAATAATTATTCATTAACTAATTAAATTTACCAATTGAAGTAAAGACAATTTAAATCATTGCTTCCACCTAGGTTCGAACCCGGGTGGAGCAAGACTTCACTCAAGAAGCCAATTTTTGGCCCTCTCTCCCCAAAATGCCCCTCCACCTTATTAATTAAATAATTAATTACATATTTAGGGTAATTACGATACTACCCTTAGCCTGAAAAAAGACCATTTTACCCCTAGACCCTCCAAACCTATGATTTTCCCTTTTTAAGTCCGCTAAAGACTCATTCGAGTAAATCTTCGTATTCGAAAGCCCTACATGGCTGGACCCAACCTTTTCTAGCTCAAATAACTCCCCAAGTTAGTTGGCTTGGCTGTAGCAAGGTTTTAGAGGTCTGGTTCTACGCGCATCAATCCGTGTGAATCCGGTCTAATCGTAGGCATTCTAGACACATTAAGCATTACTTAGCATATCCATTTTTAGGGTTGTTACATTATCCCCCCCTTAGGAACATTCGTCCCCGAATGACACTACTAACTATCTAGCACAATGCCAGTCATAACATAACATAATCACTATGCACAGTCAAGCAATAGCAACAATGAATGGAGAGATAAGGAAACATCGACTTAAGAGTAGGAAGTCTAACCTCAACAGCTGAAAAGATGAGGGTAGTGGGATCTCATGTCGGCCTCGGCCTCCCACGTAGCACCCTCAACAAGATTCCTCCACAATACCTTCACTGTGGCAATCTCCTTGTTCCTCAGTCGCTTGATTTGTCTATCTAAAATCTCAACAGGTACCTCCTCATAGGACAAGTCTTCATCGACCCCCAAACCTTCCACAGGTAGAATCAACGCTGGATCACCTAGGAACTTCTTTAACATGGATACATGAAAGACTGGATGGACAGAAGCTAGCTCCGCAGGCAATGTCAACTCATAGGCCACCTCACCCACACGCTGTAGGATCTCATATGGCCCAACATACTTCGGACTCAACTTCCCCTTCCTGCCAAACCTCATCACCCCCTTCATAGGTGATATATTCAAATAGACCTGGTCACCAACATCAAACTCTAAGGGCCATTTTCGGTTATCTGGATATGACTTTTGCCGACTGTAAGCAGTAGCCAACCTTTCCCTAATCACCCTGACCTTCTCTAAGGCCTCATTAATCATCTCTGGACCCAAAANAATTCGACGGAAAACCTCTCTTTGCCTAACGTGTTTGATTAGTTGTTTGTTTATATTTTCGTTGTGAGTTCTTCAAGTGTGAAGAACTTTGTATTCTGTTCTTGTACGTTGTTTGGCAGAGAGAATGTGAAAGAGAGGAGAGAATGATCGTGAAGAGATAGACGTGAGAGAGTGAAACGTGAAAGAGTTTTAGGCTTAGGTCTAAGGACTTAGTCAAATAGGTTTATTAATTTAAATTAAAAATCTGATTTCCTTTTTTAAATCAGCTAATAATTATTATTAACAATTAATTTACCAACTTAAATAAAACAATTTAAATCATTGCTTCCACCTAGGTTCGAACCCGGGTGGAGCAAGACTTCACTCAAGAAGCCAATTTTCGGCCCTCTCTCCCCAAAATGCCCCTCCACCTTATTAATTAAATAATTAATTATATATTTAGGGTAATTACGATACTACCTTAGCCTGGAAAAAGACCATTTTACCCCTAGACCCTCCAAACCTAAGATTTTCCCTTTTTAAGTCCGGTAAAGACTCATTCGAGTAAATCTTCGTATTCGAGAGCCCTACATGGCTGGACCCAACCTTTCCTAGCTCAACTAACTCCCCAAGTTAGTTGGCTTGGCTGTAGCAAGGGTTCAGAGGTCTGGTTCTACGCGCATCAATCCGTGTGAACCCGGTCTAATCGTAGGCATTCTAGACACATTAAGCATTACTTATCATATCCATTTTTAGGGTTGTTACATTATCCCCCCTTAGGAACATTCGTCCCGAATGACACTACTAACTATCTAGCACAATGCCAGTCATAACATAACATAATCACTATGCACAGTCAAGCAATAGCAACAAAGAATGGAGAGATAAGGAAACTTAGACTTAAGAGTAGGAAGTCTAACCTCAAGAGCTGAAAAGATGAGGGTAGCGGGATCTCATATCGGCCTCGGCCTCCCACGTAGCACCCTCAACAAGATGATTCCTCCACAATACCTTCACTGTGGCAATCTCCTTGTTCCTCAGCCGCTTGACCTGTCTGTCTAAGATCTCAACAGGTACCTCCTCGTAGGACAAGTCTTCATCGACCCCCAAACCTTCCACAGGTAGAATCGATGCTGGATCACCTAGGCACTTCTTTAACATGGATACATGAAAGACTGGATGGACAGAAGCTAGCTCCGCAGGCAATGCCAACTCATAGGCCACCTCACCCACACGCTGTAGGATCTCATATGGCCCAACATACCTCGGACTCAACTTCCCCTTCCTGCCAAACCTCATCACCCCCTTCATAGGTGATATCTTCAAATAGACCTGGTCACCAACATCAAACTCTAAGGGCCATTTTCTGTTATCTGCATATGACTTCTGCCGACTGTAAGCAGTAGCCAACCTGTCCCTAATCACCCTGACCTTCTCTAAGGCCTCATTAATCATCTCTGGACCCAAAATGGATGACTCTCCAACCTCGAACCACCCAACTGGAGATCTAGACCTCCTACCATACAGTGCCTCAAACGGTGCTATCCCAATGCTGGAGTGATAGCTATTATTATACGAGAACTCTATCAAAGGCAGATGGTAGTCCCAACTACCTTTGAAGTCAATCACACACGCTCTCAACATGTCCTCCAATGTCTGAATGGTGCGCTCTGCCTGCCCATCAGTCTGAGGATGAAAGGCAATACTAAGCTTTACCTGCGTGCCTAAGCTTTTCTGGAAGGATCTCCAGAAATGTGAAGTGAACTGAGCTCCTCTATCTGAAATGATAGATAAAGGAATCCCATGCCATCTCACAATCTCATCAACGTAGAGTATCGCATAATCCTCGGCTCTGTAAGTAGACTTCACAGGGATGATGTGGGCAGACTTAGTCATCCTGTCCACAATAACCCATATGGAGTCGTGCTGTCTCCTATTCCTCGGAAGACCAACAACAAAGTCCATATTAATGGCCTCCCACTTCCAATTTGGAACCTCAATAATCTGAGTAAGACCACGAGGTTAAGATGTTCTGCCTTAACCTACTGACAATTAGGACACTTGGCCACATATTCTGCGATGTCCTTCTTTATTCCATCCCACCAATAAATCTACTTAAGATCATGATAGATCTTGGTGGAACCTGGATGTATGGAATATCTGGAACCATGGGCCTCTGCAACAATCCTGGTCCTCAAATCATCCACATCTGGTACACACAGCCTGTCCTGGTACCTAAGTACGCCGTCACCTCCCAAAGCAAAAGACTCATTCATCTTTATCAACACTGAGTCCTTCATCTCCATCAACACAGGATCGAGATGCTGACCCTGCTTGACTTCAACTACCAAGGATGATTCAGAACTAGGATGAACTGAAACACCCCCACTAGTAGAGGCAACCAACCGCATACCACCCAGTCTGGCCAGTCTGTGTACATCTTTCACCAACTCCTTCTTCGCATCCTCAACGTGGGTTGTACCTCCCATGCTCATCCTGATCAAAGCATCAGCTACAACATTAGCCTTACCTGGATGGTAGTGGACACTCATATCATAGTCCTTCAACAGCTCCAACCATCTCCGCTGACGTAGATTCAACTATCTCTGCGTGAACACGTATTGGAGACTCTTGTGGTCTGTGAACACATCCACATGCACTCCATACAAGTAGTGCCTCTACAGATTCAGGGCAAACACCACAACTGCCAACTCTAGGTCATGAGTGGGATAATTCTTCTCATGAACCTTGAGTTGTCTGGACGCATAAGCTATCACCTTACCACTCTGCATAAGAACACAACCCAAACCAACCCTATATGCATCACAAAAAATAGTGTAATTCTCACCACACTTAGGCAAAGTAAGCACCGGGGCTGAAGTGATTCTTTTTTTGAGCTCCTGGAAACTCTTCTCACAAGTCTCCGTCCACTCGAACTTGGCCTCCTTCTTAGTCAAAGCTGTCAGCGGGGCAGCAATGGAAGAAAAACCCTCCACAAACCTACGGTAGTAACCATCCAATCCCAGAAAGCTACGGATATCGGTGGGAGTAAGAGGTTTTGGCCAGTTCTTCATAGCCTCAGTCTTCCTGGGGTCCACCTCCACACCCTGATCGGACACAACATGACCTAGGAAGGTCACTGATCTAAGCCAGAATTCACACTTGTTGAATTTGGCATACAACTGATGTTGTCTAAGTACCTGCAAGGTTAGTCTAAATGTTGTTCATGCTCTTCCTTGGTCCTAGAGTAGATGAGGATGTCATCAATGAATACTGTGACGAAAGAATCAAGGTATTCACGGAAGACTCGGTTCATGAGGTTCATAAATGCAGCTGGTGCATTAGTGAGACCAAATGACATGACTAAGAACTCATAATGACCATAACGGGTACAAAAGATTGTCTTTGGGATATCTCCATACCTAACCCTAAGCTGATGATACCCTGAACGAAGATCAATCTTAACATACTTGAGACTTTACTCTTTGTGAATTTCTGTTTCACATTTACTCTGGATAATGCATATTACTCAAGCTTATCTGAAGCTTCATATTTGAGATTGAGGAACTTCTTTCTCATTCGCGCTTAACTTGATGCACCTCACAACTCATGCAACACAAAAATCATGTCCACGCTATACAAAAACAGCAACATGACATGCAAACATGAATTCATTTTAACTCTAACTTATTTGGAAACTTAACCTTACAACCCTGTTTCGATAGTCTATGGTAGTCTAGCATTTATGAAGTATTCCATACCTAAGCCATCTCCTTGAGCTAGTAAGCATCCAACTTAGCCTTCTCTCCTTCATCAATACTCATAGCAGGCTTTAGAACCTACCATGCACTCACCTCCATGCGAACAACCACTCTTATCAAACGTCTTTCGTTCACGCTGGGCATTTCTATCACTGCCCCTTCTTGGCAAGGCCATATCTTGAGTCTGGCGCCTTAGACCACTTGGACATCCTAATTCTTTTGTGTATTCTTCTACGCGCTCACACAAGAAGAAAGTTAGATACTTAGAATGACACAAAGTGTCAAAGCTCTAGATAGCATGATAAAGAGTAGAAGAAGGGAAATTTTCCTACGCATCATGCAGTCTCTAATTCAGGATAGTGGTGCACTTCACTACCATGACTTAGAAACTACTCAATGTGGTTGATGTGAACTTATTTTTCTTCAGAATTTAACCTAGTGCTCTGATACCAACTTTGTCACGATCGGAGTTTAGACCCCAGACGAGACTGGCGTCGTTGACCACTCAGAGGTCGCAGACAAGCCTACATACATCATCGTTACTTCATCTCAGTTAATTTTAGCAAAAATTTGAACTTTTTGTTCCTTAACGTGCATGTATATCATTCTACTTAAATTTATATACGTTCACAATCAACCATCTAGCATTAAGATCATCAACAGAAAGAAATAGTTCAATACTGAATTAAGTGTATACTTGCAAAGATGGCACCAATACAATGTCTGAAATAAAACGGGAAAGAAACACTAGTGGAATATGCTCCACTAGCTAGATCCTACATCTAAGCTAGATACTAATAGTAGACATCCTCAAAAGCATGAGGGCCTACCAAATCCGGATGAAAGGTCCACGTCCGGACAAATGCAACATCCTACTGTAAGCTCTAATGTGCACCTGTGCCTGCACCTAAAAATTTCGAGTTGTATGGGATTAGTACACACTTGTAATAAGTATGGGTATATGCAAGCACACACCAAGGACATGCATGAGTAAGAATAGCTCTTTCCTAACAACATGATTTATGGGAAGTCAAGGGACTTGCAAAATTTGAATTAGGAAAGTCAGGGTACTTGCCAAATTTGAATTAGGAAAGTCAGGGGACTTGGCAAATTTGAATTAGGAAAGTCATGCCATGAGAGTAACATACATCATCATACGTATCATATTGCACACAGCACATAACATCTTACACATAGCACATAACATATTGCATATAGCACATAACATATTGCATATAGCACATAACATCTTTCATATCGTTCGTTCATATGCCACGAGACCTTGGAATCATGGACTTAACATTAAGACTTCCCAAACTGAGGGCTCAACATATGGGACCTCAACTAGGGATCCTTCTTTAGCAAACACAGAGTCTGCTTCATTCATTCGTACGTACTTCATTTCGTTCATTCATAAGCTAGTGTAAACACTAGCCATACCTAGGATGTAGTTTAAGACTCTCATCGGGTTTGCTGTGCAATGATCAAGAATAACCTAGTGTCATTACTTGAGTCTAGCTCACCTCTTGATTATCATATCCTAACACCTTTGGTATCATTCATTTCATTATGTGCATCATTTGAGGCTGGCCTCATTCATTCATTGGGAACTTTAACTTTAACCGACATAGATCATGTGAGCATCACGAAATCCAGTGTCTCCCCCACACCGAAAAGAGGTGGAATTACCAGCCAAAGTGACCCAAAACATGCTAGCGTACATGGGAATTGAACCCCGCCAGATCCCTACATTGGCAGTATAGGTTCGAAGACTAGGAGATATTAGGAGACCCATACCCGGCATACCGGACAGTCTCATCTCATGAGAGTTACGTGAACCTCCGTCCTTCCCTAAAGAAGGCATCACCGCTCATAGCTAGCCTATCGATGCTCAGTATAAAGTTCCATTACATTCAACTCATACGTCATGGAAGCTGGCTTCTGGTATGAGGACATCATAGCTCAATAGATGATTGCTCATCTCATCATTATTATTAAGTGTACATTATTCTCAATACATTCATTAGAGTCTTCATAGAGACTGGTCTCTTCATTAACTTTACACTCTCATAGGTGAGTATGTTTTGGTAACATTTACTTAGGCTCATTTGAGATGGCTCTCACCTTTCACATTAGCCTCTTATCATGTTGTCACCACCTTCATTAACATTAGCAAATATGCTCTTCATAATTACTCACCCCAGTTTATGTGAATGTTCACTTCATCATATGCCAATGTACTTGGCCTTTTGGTGTGTTTCACACTCTTTCTTAACCCTTCTAGGGTCTTATCATTCATTGTTCATCTCATCATTTCATTACATACATCTTAGGTTCACTTACTTCTAAACGTATGCTAGACATATGGGTTTATACATACAAGACATGAGGCTTCATTCATAGTACGTTTAAGTGATTCATATCTTCCTAAGATTATGTGGTACAAGACTTATGCATCTTGTAAGTATGCCAAGATCTCGATTTTGATCTATGTAGGTAACAATATTTTTGAACATTTATTCATGTATGACTTATGTATCAATACGGAATTTGGGCAAGGGAACCCGATTTCGAATCCCTTGGACAACACTTACATTTTTTTATTTATTTTGGTTTGATCCATACGGCTTGGGGACCCAAGATCGAGACCCAACACCTTCATTTCCTTTCAATTTCTCTTATTTAAACTCTCTCTCTTTCTTGGCCGAGGGGTTGTGGGATCGAACCCCCACAACCCCTTTTATTTTAATTTCTTTTTTTCCTTGACCTTTTTCTGAGTTTACCATGAGGGTGTGGGATCGAATCACCAGAGCCTCACTTTATTATTCTCTTTAATTCCCTTAATCAACCTAGAGGTCGTTGGCTTGATTCCCACACGCCTCAACATTTATTTTCTTTTAATTTCCTTAATTCTGACTTAGAGGTTGTGGGTTCGAATCCCACTCCTCTCATTTCTTATTTTCATAATTTCATTTTCCAGCCAAGATCACGGTTCGAATCCCCCTCACCAAATCATTATAACTTACTTATTTTCATGATTTTTAACATAGTGAGGTCATGGGTTCGATCCTCCATGACCTCACTTATTTTAATTTATTTTTCACAGCATTTTGAACTACTTCAACTTGACCGAAATTCATCAACTTGTAGCTGGAAATTTTGTAGTTTTTAGCATCTTTTTCATCAAGTTACACGTTAGTTCTTAAGGAAATTTCATGGTTCATTTAGAACGTCTTTAAGTGCATTTTTCATGGATTCATTTAGCCAAGAATTTATCCCTCAAATCCGCCATATTACACTTCATATGAACATCACGATTTACACAAGTTTGTGCACGTAAGAATACAACCATAACATTACATTTTTGAGCCTTAAACCCGAGAGTAACAAGTCACGGCTAACATTGCACACACATAAAATATTATCGGAAAACAAAGGTTGTCATTCATACGATTTGAAACACACATTCATGAATATATTCATCACGAAAAACACATTACATACGTAATATCTACCAGCAAACATACCCAACCTATGAATCAATGAGAGCTAGTGACAGGGACATGCAACGGGGAATAATCCTAGTTTTCGGATTTGAATTGTCTGAATCTTAAAAGTCTCTTGGGAAAGGTACCAAGAGTAAGAAAACCCATACTTTTTTGACGTTTAAACCTTGACCTGCTACCCAAAGTTTCTCCTCCAAACTCACGTCCAACACCGAGAACCTCAACACCAATTCGACGGACAAACCCTCTCTTTGCCTAACGTGTTTGATTAGTTGTTTGTTTATAATTTTCATTGTGAGTTCTTCAAGTGTGAAGAATTTTAGTCAATTTTCTGTTCTTGTAGTTGTTTAGGCAGAGAGAACGTGAAAGAGAAGAGAGAATGATCGTGAAGTGAGATAGACGTGAGAGAGTGAAACGTGAAATTAGTTTAGGCTTAGGTAAGGACTTAGTCAAACTAGGACTCTTTATTAATTTAATTAAAATTCTGATTTTCCTTTTTCTTAAATCAGCTAATAATTATTAATTAACTAAATTAATTTACTAATTTAAATAAAAACGATTTAAATCATTGCTTCCACCTAGGTTCGAACCCGGGTGGAGCAAGACTTCAATCAAGAAGCCAATTTTCGGCCCTCTCTCCCCAAAATCCCCCTCCACCTTATTAATTAAATAATTAATTATATATTTAGGGTAATTACGATACTACCCTTAGCCTGAAAAAGACCATTTTACCCCTAGACCCTCCAAACCTATGATTTTCCCTTTTTAAGTCCGCTAAAGACTCATTCGAGTAAATCTTCGTATTCGAGAGCTCTACATGGCTGGACTCAACCTTTTCTAGCTCAACTAACTACCCAAGTTAGTTGGCTTGGCTGTAGCAAGAGTTCAGAGGTCTGGTTCAACGCGCATCAATCCGTGTGAACCCGGTCTAATCGTAGGCATTCTAGACACATTAAGCATTACTTAGCATATCCATTTTTAGGGTTGTTACAAATGAACAAAAGGAAAAAAAGCTAAATGTTAAGGAAAAGAGAGCTCACTGTAATGTGACTCAAAAATGTCATAAATTCTATATGTGATCTTATTTTATGTTTGGCCTTTGAATATGATTATATGAAGTATGTGATTGATATAAATTCTATTGATAAAGGTTTATGATGATTTACTCAAAATGACATGAAGTGTGATTTCAAAGAAAATGTCCGTTGTAAATGCATGTTTTTGAATGGTTACCATACTTAGTACATTCTTGTGCTAATCCTATTCTTCTCTACTTTTTACACAGAGTGTAGGTTATGGATTCTAAAGGATGTCTTGAATGGTGAAGAGTTTTATAGATGATTCCTAAGCTCAATGAAAGGAATCCTTAAGTTCAAGGATCTCCTACTTATATCTTTAATGTAAAGTCTTTAAATATTTTATAGTTATGTAATATGTCTTATGGGTTGTGTCCTTAAAGTACTCTAATGTTGTTGAGTCTAAGTTTGCAAAGAGACTTAATGTCTATAAATGTATTAGGACTTATGTTTTATCTATATATGAGATGAAGTTTCTAGCATATGATGTGCTATGACGAATTTTAAATTTTCCGCTAAATTTACTATGTCAATGCGATGAATGATATTATGGGTTTGTATAAGACCTCCGAGAGGTCAAGTACGCCATGTTACGTCTAGGGGGTGCTCCACGGATGTGACAAGGACCCCATCATTGGCCAAGAAAATGACAAGGCAACATGATCGACGACACCAAACCACGGCCTGTAGATGCATATACGGCTTGTGGGTCTCTAGCGTGTATTTACCTGCAAAGGCCTGCAATTTTTGAGTCTCTGACTAAAACCACGGACCCAATCCACGTTGAGTAGAACAATTCACGGTCCATGGATTTGTGGGCGTGGTTTGGAACTTTTTTGCTTGTGCAAGCTTGGCAAAGGTGGGGTGAATTGGTAAATTCGCCAGAAGTCTTTTAATGTATGTGGATTGTTATTTTTGTTTTTTAAAGTATTTTAAGAGTATTAAATATTAACATGAATTTTTTATTTTATTATATCAAAATCCTAAAAGATAGAACCCTTCTTCCACAAAAATCACTCTCAAGGAAAACTCAATAGGAGGTGAAGAACCAAAGGTTCCAAGATCTATTTATTTAACGTATTCAAGTGATTTTTCATTTATTCTCATCTAAGAAGGTATGGTAACCTTATATCCTTGAATAATCTTCCATTGAAGGATCCTATACAATATAGATTTCAAATTTTTTTAGAAGGTCAAAATCCTACTTTCTAATCTAAGCATGTGTTAGTTGGTAAACCATTTAAAAACATTATATTGATGAATTAAGGTTTGATTGATGATTTTAAGTTAATTTTATTTAGAATTATTTCAAGAACCCACGTCTTCCTCTAAACCCCTAAATTGAATGGAAATTGGTTTATTATGAATGTATATTGAATAACATGTGATAATATGAACTTAGTTACAGATTCATGTCATTAATTATGTGTTGTGATGGAGTAGTATTGTAGTATTGAGGTATTGATGTATTGATGTGTTGGTTAGTTTGGATATAAAGCCTTGAAGGTATATTGTGATCAATCTCTTATTGAATTGCTTATATTGATGATGGAATAAATTATGGATATATGACAATTGTCTTATTAATTGTAGTATCTTGGATATAAAAGTTGAGACCTATTCTTATTGAGTTAGAATTGTGATATATTGTTGTGTTATCCACTTATGGTAGAGGTCCTTACCTAATATCCATATGAATGTGAATCTAGTAGAATCAAGGTCATCATGTCTTTAAGCAATTTTACATGTTATTCCAATGATAGAATGACGATCTTGTATAGAATGTGAATGTGTTTTGACTGAAAGCATACTCTTAGTAAATACTCTTGAATTGGTAGGATTATGCATCCTATTCTTGAATAAATGAATGTGAAGGTATATGTGTCTTCAATTTATAGGCTGGTGCATCCTCTTCTAGACTAATAAATGCATCTTGACTTAAGTGTCTAAATAACGAATGAATGTCTAGATCAAAATACCTAAAGATGTTGTCCTTTCTATAAATTACCAAAGGCATTTTAGACTATGTCTTGGACTGGTAGACCTATGCTTTGCTCCCCTTTATGATGTGTCTAGAACACTATGTGAATGATGAATCTTGTATTGGAAGGCCCAATATGTGAGGTGTGACAAGCCTCAAAATGATATAGGACAATATAGAGCGTCACATGAGTTAAAAACTTGTTTAAATAATGAATAATAACTTTAGAAGTCAGTTTGTAAGAGTTTAAATGTCAAACGTCAAAAAATGACCAACAGATTCAGAATATAGTCTTGCGTGTGCTAGTGTGCCTTGGCATGTTTTATGTGTTTTGAAATGTTGTTTAGAGTCCAAAATGATAAGAGGGGACCCTATCATCTAGATGGTAATTTTAGGGTCGAAATGTCTAGGTAAGACTCCCCAAGGACCACCCTAAGGGTCCTTCAGGAGGACTCAAACATTTGCCAAGACGCTGCCAAAACAACCCCATTGACGACCCCAATCCACGACCCTTAGACCAATCGACGCCCCGTAAAAAGAGGGCGAGGATCTACTCTTAGTTGTGGGAGCTTAACCCTCAAATGATGGAGTCTCTGACAAAAAGGAATGACCAGCAGCATAGCCCGTCAACCCATTGAAGGTCCGTCATTGGAGGGTCGTAGTTAGATCTGCATTTTTCTACTGGATGTCGGCCAGCCTAGGGGTGAATTGGTAATTTACCCCACCTTCTAATTAAGAGATAGACGGTTATTTTAGGATTTTAATGTATTTTAAGTTAGTTTAAACACCTAGACCTAGAATTAGACTTCACTTTTCAAAATAAAAACCCCTCCTCCAAATAATGTTATCTTATGACTCCACGGGAGCTCTAATCCAAATTGGAAATGGGATTTGCAGATTTCCATTGATTCCTTCGTTTATTTTTGTGGGATTTATACTCATAAGGTGTGGTGATTTCATCTTTGATTCTTCTATCATTCAAGGAGACAATCCAAAGTCTTTTAAAAAGATTTAAAAATCCTAAGTTCCAATTTCGAATTCTAAGCATGGGTTCTTGCATTAAAAGGTTTTAATTGATGAATTGTGATGTTTTCAATGTTAATTGATAGATTTATGATAAAAAAAAAACTCCATGAACCCATTTGCATCCTAATTCTCTTATTTTGGCTTATGCAGTGAGTTTGATGAATGTATTTGGATATTGTTAGAATTGTGTTTATAATATGTTGTATTATTGTAATCTATTGATATCCATGCCTCATTATGATGAATTATTATAGAATTTAGAAAAGGTGATCATGGATTGGATGAAGGGTATGTTGACCTAAATTGTTCTAGTTTTTATGAAATTGATCTTTTGCGGTATGGTCATCTTATGGTGACAATGTTTATTTAATGTATATGAATGTATATGTGAATTGCGATTATGGAAGTCAAGGAATTGTTTATGAAGTAAAGTGGTGTTATGAAGTATATGTATAGAGATGTCTTATGAAGTTATGAATGTGCATCTTGAACATAGTATGACTAATTGAAGTATCATGTGAATGTGAAATATGATTGTGTGTGGATTATGATGAATGTTGTATGGTCATGTTTAGAAGACAATGTCATGAATGATGGTGCTTATGTGAAAGGCTTTATCACATATACACAAACAATAAATGAATGAATGAATGAAGCTAATGAAAATGTTATGATTGAGAGTCTACTAAAAGGTTTTCTCAATAGAACTCTAATGAATGAATAGGGGATTTTTGAGTGGACACTCTTCTTGAGTAGAGATGTAGTGTCTAGTAATAACCTAAATATTGCTAAGAGCTTCCGAATGAATAAATTATAGGTCGGGATAGGTACACTTCGTTAGTTGACATGTCGTACTTAGTATCAATCAATAACCTATAACTAATGAATGTAATGAAAGTCTAAAACTCCGTGGGGATTAATGCTTAGATACTAGAGGATTTGACAAAGGGGTGGATACTCTCCGTGAGTAGAGATGTTTTATAGAAAAGTTACCTCTTGAGATGGGTACTCTTCGTTAGTTGATATGTAGTACGTGGAAACAATCTACATATCCCTAACTATGCATCCTCATAGGACTAGCTAGTAGTGTTCCACGTAAAGGCTACAACAATTACTTTAGGCAAGTGGGGATCGCTCATCCGGTTAGGGTTAATACCGGGATTCCATGAAAATCTCTCATGGTCTATGCTGGTTAAAGCTAGCCCCCACAAATGAATGTAATGTACTAGGTCTTCCTAAGGGTGTACTACTTAGGGTAGGTGGTGTAATGGGATGCCATCTATGCATTGCACAAGTAGACATTTGGAGGGAGTCTTCGTGTGTCCTTGAAATGTTGATGAATAAATGGGTAACTATATGGCGTTAATTAAGTATATTGACTTTATGTTTAATGTTATTGAAGCATGTTGGTATTGTGTGTAATGTTTATGAAGGCTATGTAAATGATTGAGTGTGATGTGCCTAGTCTAGGGTGATTCCAAAGGAGCACTAAGTGGGAGTAGTAGAATGGGATGCTACTTTCACATTGCACTAGTATAACATAGAGTTATCCTAGGTGATGGTCTCTATGTGAAGTTCTTATATGCATGAATGTTTCCTCTAGTATACCTAGTGTTGACTTGTTGAGTTGAGATGATATATCCTTATCTTTTGTGGACTTAAGGAACGCTTAGGTGTGTATTGAAGAGGTTGTATGAGTGCTCTTTTCATATCTTACCTAGGTGGGTCTTAGGATAAAATTTGATAGAGGGTAGAAATGATTAATGGGTTACTTAATGAATATTTGGTATATGCTAAGAATTATGGGAATATTACCTTGTATGTTGATGATGACGTGTATGATGTCTTATACACTTTATTCATGAGGTTTTACCAAAATAGCATGAAAAACATATTTAAACCAAAAAAGTCTTTTTTAAAGCATGTTTTTGCATCTTTCTATACTTAGTGCATTTATTGCTCTAACTCCATATTCTTCTTTATTTATACTAGTTAGGTGGAAGGAAGTGACGATCTTAGAGTTGAAGCTTGAGAAAAAGATTGTTATCTCATGGCTTATGGTATGTCCTCAAATGTCCGAGGACATGCATATTGTTTCTAATTTGTTTTTATTAAAGACTTTGTATTACACATGAGTTTCTTTTTTACGTTAGGGCCTCTATGATAATATGATGTGTATAAAATGTCTTGTTATGATGAGACTTAGTTGTTGTTACATTTCATAAAAGAGTTTCTTATTGAATTTATTTTGAAAATTTTTAATTTTGAACTACTTTTCATACCTATGTGATGAATGAGATCTAAGAGGCTTGTACAATACCTCCGAGAGGTCAAGTATGTCGTCGTACTTCTAGGGGGTACTTTCGGGTCGTGACAAACTTGGTATCAGAGAATAAGGTTATAGAGATAGTCTTACGGTCCAAGGTCTCACAATCCATGTCTAGTAGAGTCTTGTTCTTCGGTGTGAATCACGAGAGATCTGTGAGGGAGAGGCTATAAGACGATAGAAGTTTCACTTTCTTCATTACTAATGTATCATCCCATAGAGCTTAACTCCATATGTTCTATCTCTTATTTCCCTTGTCCGACGGTCTATTAGATGGGATTACTTGGAAGGGTCGATGTTGCAAGGTTTGTGGGAGAAAGAGGTGAGTTTTGATGCTTATTATGGTTTATAACTAGATGAGTATATGTGAAGGTGGATTAGAGTTGTGATGCAAATTTTGAATGTGTGATCTATGAGAGCTGAGGGATTAGGATCAGAAGTTGTATTGTGAGGTAGTTCTTGCTTTATAAGAGTTATAATGGTTGAATGAAGTCCTTTTTGGGGATAATGAGTTGCCTTATCGTTATATTCAATGATAGTAGAAAGTTATGGTGTACACTTGAAGAGTTTTTGGGGAATGTGGTCAATAGTAAGAGTAGAAAGTTTTCCTTTTATATGAGTGTTGCTTCATAGTTGTCCCTGTATTGGATAGAAGTTCTTGTGTAGGCTTATTCCTTAGAGGGGGAGATATTGTCCTTACCTAGCAAGGTAATTGTGAGGTTATTCTAGAAAATGGTAAAACCCATATATCTAGATAGTTGGTTCCCAAATGAATCTACTTTAAGGTTGGAAAGAGAAGAAGGGAGTTTTTATTCAATGAGTTTGAGTTATGTGGTGCCTTAGATTTCAATGAGGTGATGTGTGAAAGAGTTTATCTAAGCTTAAATCCTAAGAGGAGGATTTTATGCTTAGCTAGTAAGGTTTGTTAGTAGTGTTGATGTTCATAAGTTAGGTTTGCATGAGTTCCCACTTAATGAGAGGTATAGTGGGTTATGAAGTATGAGACCTTGAAAATTCTTGATACGGGTCCTAGAAAGATTTGATGAGAATTAGCTCGGAATTTTTCCGGAATAAAGGCCCCAGTGAGTCCTAGATCCTTATGGTTGTCTTTAATTGTTATTAGATTGTATTACCCAAATGGGGGAGAATGAGTTGAGTAGTAAGGTTTTTGATATCCTTATCTTTTCATTCTATTATTACTCAATCTTGATACCGAAATTCTTAATGGTTTTTTTATGCTTTGTAGTGTTGCATAGGAGTATGAGTTGTATGTTTCCTTAAGTTAAGAGTGACTTTTAATTATTATATGGTGCATGCTCTTGATAACTTTATAATAAAATTAGTATTTTATGTATGTACCTCTCATGTTAATGTGCATCTAGTAAAAAATTTACTTATTTGCCTTATGAGTGGTCATGTTGTTTAGGCGTATATGTTATTTCAAAGTTATTGCATGATGAGACTTATAATGAAATTATGAGCATGTATAAAGTTGGATAAGGTAGATCCTCCATAATTCAATCAAAATGATGACGTATGTGTCTACTATGAATTTTGGAAATAGTTTCGAATTGTTGTGTTGCTTAGAGTGCCTGATGCATTGAAGTTGGTGTTTCATGTAAGTTTGGAGCATTGATTATGAAAGTTGTATCCATTATAATGTGTGTTGTGAGCTTCTAATTGAGTCTTTTAGTCCTTGAATGATTTTTAGTGTCATTCGAGGAGGAATGTTCTCAAATGGGAGAGACTGTGACGACCCTCAAAATGAAATAGGATAAGATAGATCTTCACATGTGTTTCTTGAGTTAATAACTTGTTTGAATAATGAAGATAGCTTTAGAAGTAATTTTTAAAGAGTTTGGAAGATATACATCAAAGAACGACCAAGACGTTCAGAAACTAGTCTTGTGTGTTCTAGTGTGCTTTGGCATGTTTTATGTGTTTTGAAATGTTGTTTGGAGTCCAAAATTATAGGAGGGGACCCTAGTATCCTTATTGTACTGTTTACGGTCGAAATGTCTGGGTACGCTTCTTCAAGGACCACCACGTTTGCCAAGAAGCTGCTAAAACAGCCCCATTGATGACCCCAATCGACACCCCGTCAAAAAGGAGGCCTTGCCCCACACATAGTTGTGGGAGATTATCCCTCAAATGAGGGACTCTATAAGCAAAAGTACGGACCAGAAACATACCCTGTTAAACCATTGACCGTCCGTCAATGGAGGGTCATTTTTTGGTTTGCATTTTTTTTGTTGGGTCTCGGCGAGCTTAGGGGTGAATTGGTAAATTCACCCCACCTCCTATTTAAGTGATAGACGGTTAGTTTAGGTGTTCTAATGTATTTTAAGTTAGTTTAAACACCAATACCTATAATAGACTTCACTTTCAAAAATCAAAACCCTTCCTCCAAATAAAGTTCTCCCAAGACACCATGAGAGCTTGAATCCAGATTGGAGCTAGGATTTGCAGATTTCCATTGATTCCTTCATCAATTTTCGTGGGATTTATACAATAAGGTATGGTGATTTCATACTTGATTCTTCTATCATTCAAGGAGCCAATACAAAGGTTTTTCAAAAGATTTCAAAATCCTAAATTCCTTTTTCGAATTCTAAGCATGGGTTCTTGCATTAAAAGGTTTTAATGAATGAATTATGATATTTCCAATGTTAATTGATAGTTTTATGATAAAAAATTCCATAAACCCATGAGCATCCTAATTCTCTAATTTTGGCTTATGAAGTGGCTTTGATGAATGTGATTAGGTATTGTTAGTATTGTGTTTATACTATGTTGTATTATGTTTATCTATTGATATCCATGCCTAATTATGATAAATTGTTATAGAATTGAGAAAAGTCGGTCATGAACTAAATTATTCTAGTGCTCATTGAACTGATCTTGTGTGGTATGGTCCTCTTATGGTGGCGGTTTTTAGCTAATCTATATGAATGTATATGTGAATTTTGATTATGGCCTTGAAGGCATTGAATGTGAAGTAAAGTGATGTTATGAAGTATATGTATAGAGCTATCTTATGAAGTTATGAATATGTATGTTAAAGATAGTATGACTTAATTGAAATATAATGTGAATTTGCCCTATGATTGTGTGCGGATTATGATGAATATGGTATGGTAATATTTAGAAGACAATGTCATGATTGATGGTGGTTATATCAAAGGCTTTCTCTCATATACAAACACAATGAATGAATTAATGAATCTAATGAAAATGTAATGAATGAGCGTCTATTGAAAGTTTTCTCAATAGAACTCTAATGAATGAATGGGGAATTTTTTGGATGGACACTCTTCGTGAGTAGAGATGTAAATTCTAATAAAAACCTCAATATTCCTAAGAGATTTGCAATGAATGAATTATATGTTGGGATGGGTACTCTTCATGAGTTTATATTAGTACTTAGTAGAAATCCTTTAACCTATAACTAATGAATATAATGAAAGTCTAAAACTCCTTGAGAATTTATTCTTCGAATGGAGAGGATTTGACAAAGCGCTTGGGACTCTTTGTGAGTAGAGGTGTAGTATCCAAAAGTTACCTCTTCAGATGGGTAATCTTCGTTAGTTGAGATATAGTACATAGAATCAATCTCGTTATTCCTTATGCGCCCGCATAGGACTAGCTACTGGTGTTCCACGTAAAGGCTAAAAGAATGATTGTACCTTAGGCAAGTTGGGATCCCTCATTCGGTAAGGGTTAGTACCAGGATTTCATGTTAGGCTCTCATCATCTATGTCGGTTCAAGCTATCCCCCTAGAAAGGAATGAAATGAACTAGGTCTTTCTAAGGGTGTACTACTTAGCGTAGGTGGTGGAATGGGACTCCATCTATGCATTGCACAAGTCGGCATTTGGTCGGTGTATTGTTGTGTCCTTGAAACGTTAATGAATGAATGAGATACTATATCATGTTAATGAAGTATGTTGAATTTATGTCTAATATTAATGAAGCATGTTAGTATTGTGTCTAGTGTTGATGAAGGCTATGTAAATGATTGAATGTGATATGCCTAGTCTAGGGTGGTTCCAAAGAAGCACTAAGTGGGAGTAGTAGAATGGGATACTACTTTCACAGTGCGCTAGTGTAACTTGGAGTTATGATAAGGGATGGTCTTTATGTGAAGTTCCTAAATGCATGAATGTTTCCTCTAGTATCTCTAGTAATGAATGTTTACTTGTTGAGTTAAGATGAATTATCCTTATCTTTTGTGGTCTTATGGAACACTTAGGTGTGTATTGAAGAGATTGTATGGGCGGTTTTTTCATGTATTACCTAGGTGAGTCTTAGGATAAGTTTTGATAGAGGGTCTAAATCATTAGTTGATTACTTGATGAATATGGCTATATGTTGAGAATTATGGAAATATTACCTTGTACGTTGATGATGACTTGTATGATGTCTTGTAAACTTGATTCATGAAGTTTTACCAAAATAGCATGAAAAGCATATTTCAACTAAAATATCCTTTTTAAAGAATGTTTTTGCATATTGCCATACTTAGTGCATTAACTGTACTAACTCCATATTCTTCTCTATTTTTACAAGTTAGGTGGAAGGAAGTGAGGATCTTAGAATTGACCCTTGTGAAGTTGGTTGTTCTCTCGAGGCTCTTGGTATATCCTCATATGTTCGAGGACGTGGATATAATTTCTAGTTTCGTTCTACTAAAGAGTTTGTATTAGACATGAGATTCTTTTCTATGCAAGCGCTGTAACCCTATGATAATAAGATGTGTCTAACATGGCTTGTCATGATGAGACTATGTTCTTGTTACGTTTTATAAAGGAGTTTCTTATTGACTTTGTTGTGAAAACTTTTAATTCCGCACTACATTTCATACCTATGTCATGAATGAAAGCTAAGAGGCATGTACAAAACATCCGAGAGGTCAAGTACACCGTGTTTCTTATAGGGGGGTACTTCCCCTTCGTGACATGATGAAGAAACATCTTGGAAATTCAGTGATATATCCTTAATAAACCTCGATCGCCAGACCTATTAGTTGTAGCCCTTCTTGGTAGAAGTAACATGAGTCGTTAGACCTAACCTTTGTTCCCTCGCTAGTACACAAATGTGAATGAAACAACTCCATGGGAACTAAGGCTAAGCACCAAGCGGATATGGTTATGATGGTGGCTTTACCTTAGTATGAGGCTAGAGCACAATCAACGTCTTTAGATATGCCCTAAACTATGTCCCTAAACAAGACGTGTATTAGTGCTACCTTTGGCATATAGAAAACCTCTTTACGGTGTGGGGCTACAACACTAGATTTAATGTCTATTTTGCATTGTCTATGTCGGTTAATGCCTATTTACATCATTTTAAATGTGCACACTAGTTACTTGATAAGTATTGCATCGTGTAGGTAGTTACATGGAATGCTATCACCATATGGCACGAGTAGGTTTTGAAGTTGGTTTAGTGAGCTCCCTTAGTCTTCATGACTAATTTGAATGTCTTCTAAATGAAGCTAATAATGAATGTTCACCTATTCTCTCTATAATTTGATCCATGTTTCTCCTATATTGATGAAATGGGTTACTTAGCATGATATGTTGAAATTTAAAGGTTTTAGGCTTAATGTAGCCTTGACGAACAACTTAGGTGTTGCATGAGAAGGTGGTATGGGCTGCCATCTTTATGACTTACTTAAGGTTTTATTAGGGTAAAATTAGATAGAGTCCATAGAATAATAAATGGTCTATTTGATGTATGCGTTTACGTATTGCATGTTCATACAAGTTGAAGTATACTACTTGAGGAAAAGGTTGAAAGGTAAAAGTAATGGTTTATATGAGATATTGTGAGTTGTATGTTGGTTGTGACTTCTAGTATGACTATATATCTTCAAAGGTTGATGATGTGAAACAAAATTGCATAAAGCATGACTTTCAACAAAGTGTACATTTTTAGCATGTTTTTGCATGGTCATAATACTTAGTGCTTAATTATTCGCACACCATCTTGTTCATGCTTTTACCACAAAATGTTCATGTTTTAAACATCTTGTTCATGTTTTTACTACAAAGTTTAGAGTGCTATGTGGGTTCTCTAGTTGAAGACTTGAATCTCTATTCTTCAAGACATGGTACATTTTCATGGATTGGAGGACAAAGAAAGCCTTATATTACCTTTTTATTTAATAGACTATTAGTAGTTTCTTTCGATTGTAGTGTGTCTTGTACCTATGAAGTTTATGCGGTGTCAAATATGGGTATGTTGAGACTTAGTATTCCTTCGTTTTATAAAAGAGTTTTCTATTGTTGGATTTATTGAGAAAAGTTTTAATTCGACATTGTTTTTATTTCCTATCACAACCCAAAAGTATACCCTAGAAGATAGGGTACAATCTTTGATTGTAACCGGCGTCGTCGACCTCTCGGAGGTCTAAGACAAGCCTCTCATATCATTCATTGCATTGACATAGTAAATTTAGCGGAAAATTTAAAACTTTTCATAGCACATCATATGCTAGAAACATCACATCATATATATATAAAACATAAGTCATAATACATATTTAGACTCTAAGTCTCTTTGACATCTTAGACTGAATAACTTTAGAATACATTAGGGACACGGCCCATACGACACCTTACATAACTATACAATATTTAAAGACTTTACATTGAAGACATTAGTCGGACATCCTTGAACTTAAGGATTCCTTTCCTTGAGCTTGAGAAATCACCTATCAAGCTCCTCAATCATAGATATCCTTTAAGCATTCCATAACCTACACTTTGTGTAAAAAGTAAAGAAGAATGGAATTAGCACAAGAATGTACTAAGTATGGCAACCATGCAAAAACATGCATTTAAAGGAGACATTTTCTTTGAAATCATACTTCATGCCATTTTGAGTAAATCATCATAAAACCTTTATCAATAGCATTTATATCATCCACATACTTCATTGAAACACAATGAAAGGCCAAACATCATAGAAAAGCACATATAGAATTTAAGTACAATTTGGAGTCACTTTACAGTGAACTCCATCACCTTTACAGTGAACCCTTACTCTTAATTCATTTGCCTCCTGAGTAATCCTTTAGGGATACTTGGTGCAATGTATCACCTTAGGAACACAAGAGAAAATCCATACATAGATCTACACAAGACAACACAAGTCATCATACAAGTATAGTACAATATAAACATAGTCAACCCAAGACTACAATATCATACATAAAGGACACATACATAATCATATGCATTAGGGTACCTTCCTTAGAATTCCTAAGGAGTCACTTGTGTAATGTCTAGATGGGTTCATTATTTCCACCTATCCTAAGTAACTTACCTTAAGTCCTCCTAGTTAGGATCCTATTCAATTACTTCCATTGTCCATTTTAACTTTAGGGAAACTATAGCCTTAACCGACACTAAGACCATGGGTGCTAAATATGGAATTTGGTGTTGTAGAGAATTACACCAAAGGAAGGTGTTCCAACATAGGCAAGGTAGAACATTAACATATTTCCTAGCATCCTAAGTGAAATCACTTTTCTAGATCCTATGTGGCAAGCATAGTTTATGGAACTAAGAGATAGGTATTCCCTCTTTATACCATTTGGTAATGGGGCCTCACCTCATGAGAAAACATGAGTGAAAATTCGTCAAGGAAAGTCAACACTTCATGTAAGTCCATAGGTGAATATTCCTCTAAGGGAAGTCAACACTCTATAAGGGACAAATGGTGAATATTCCTCAAGGAAAGTCAACATCTCTCAATGTCAAGTTCACTCCGTGCTAAGATAAGTTCCCTTTATTGAAAAGCCTTTATTACCTTTATTTATAAAACATAGGTTTAGGATATTCATCATTTATATGCTTATAGCATATTCAAGCACCTATCTAGTTTTGGAGTATTCTTGGGCACCCCTAACAAGGCCTCTTCTCACTAACTAGATCATCCATGTGTTTGAGTGTATACATAGATGTGAGCAAACCTTTCACATAACACATAAGGTCACATATGTTCATATATCAATGCATAAGTCTATAGGCATAACTATATGAGCAATACATTCATATAAACCTACTAAGACACTGTACGCATTCATACTTCATTATATCATATTCATAACAGATTCATATAATCATCCTTCATATGCATAAGAACCAAACCTAGGAACTATCCTATCAGGATACACATGTGCAATGCATAGACAAGGTCCCATACCCTTGCCCATACTAGTACACCTATCAAGTCATCCTAGTAAGGGAATACAAATCATACATTCATAAACATCACCTTAACATATATAGTAGTAGACACTAGTGAATATGAGAACTACCTTTCATTTAGACACAATGACTTATACTATTTGTAAGATGCATGTAAGTGAGAGTGTGTGTACATTGACCAACATGATCACATAATGGCTATAAATAACTTATTAAGTCAGCCACGCTATTAGACCACATTACACTTCAAGCTTATAGCACACAACACATAATAGTATTGGAGACAGGACAATATCTACCTTATAATCAAGACTCCTAACTTTAGCTATTTATACTTTCCTATCAATAAGACATGGGTAAGGGGTTATTAACCATCTTAACACATCAATGGCAGCACCTATACTTTACCCTAACATGAATCTACACATGCTCATACAATAGTCATACAACCTAATTCACAACTAGAATAGGAAAGTAGGCATAATCTTCTCATAGGATCATCTTAAGCACATGTTCATAAGTTCATCAATTTTCCTTCAAGGCCATAGTCAACACATATATAATGACATTAAATTAAACACCGCCACCATAAGTGGACCATACCACACAATGCCATACAAGGCTTCATCAACACTTCTATAAGGAATAGAGAAGTAGAAGAGTAAAGGAAATAAACATTCTTACCCAATTCTCACCCTTTGATCATCATTGATCAATACACCTTATTCATCAATAAAACACATGTATGGAAGTAGCTAAATCTACTTTAAACATATAAGAAACCATGTACAAGTCACTACATGATTATACCATAAGATATACATCACATACTAGGAAAGTAGAAGAACATAGATCGTTAATCAATTTCATTCATATGGATTATAGTTCATATTTCATGAATCATATCACCCTAAGGAAGTAGCTAATGAAATCATAATCTAGATGAGATACTACTACAATTTGCCATTAAGGTTGATACAAGCATGCTTCATATAGGGAGTTCATGGAAAGTAAGTTTACATAGGTTAATCATATTCAAATTATCATGAATTGAAACATATTGTATTAATTATATATAATTCATCCTCATATTTCATTATAGGCAGCAACTATAGACATTAACCATAATCAATTCTTATGTCGACTAACCTAACGTCAAGATCACAAGTTACAACTTCATAGACAAGAAGAATCTAGATTAATTCAAACCAAGCCTTATCTACTTTGGTCATACATGATTTATATCCACAATTCAACCATGGTATTAACCTAAAACAGTAGCTACAACAACCACAGCTTAATCGAAATTCACTTTAGATCATAAGAAAGTCAATGTTACAGTGAACTATAGAAACTAGACTAAACAAGCTCAAATCTTCGTACATTGATCCTCATGGATCATTCAACATCAATTCAACATAAATTCATGTAAATAACAGTATATAAAATCCATTCAACGTAAGGGAATCATAATTTAATCGATAACAAGTCAAGATCACAAAGCCCATGCAAAAGCTAAACCAATTTTGGAAGGAACATGGGTTCATCATGCAATTGGAGTGAAATCACATTCAAATCACTGTATTAACTTCAATTAATCATGATTTAATCATTAAAAATATTTTGAGAAAGAACCCATGGCTAGATTGGAGAAGAAGAACTTTGATCATAAACTTTCTTTGAAAACATTGAGAAGAACTCTCCAAGTGAAAGGTTACTTAGAGATGAAGGATCACCATACCTTAATCTTCATGAAGACCTATAAAACTTGATGAAGAACCCATGATAATCCAATCTACAAGCTGTTCTTGAGCTTCAAAAACCATAGAGGTTCTAGAGAGAATATTTTGGAGGGGAAAGGCTTTAAACATGTGAGAAGATTTTGGGAATGAGTTGATCACGTTTTATAGGACTTATATACACCTAAAATCAACTAAATAAACCCTAAATAATAAGTTTAGGACGTGGGGTGAATTTCCCATTAAGTGACAGCACGCAGGTTGCCGACCTGCAGGCCACCCGCGACGAGGTCAGTGACGGGGCATCATGGACATGACGGGGCGTCATGCCCTCCGTCGTCCATGACTTAGCCAAATTCTTGGCTCAAGACCTGCCCAAGGCAATCCCCCTTCGAGGATACCTGCTTGACGGTCCGTTGGTGGCCCAACGATCCGTCATTGGGTCGATCAAGGGACACTGCCCAGGCAGTGTCTTAGGCAGCCTTGGGTCCTTCTTTGGGGGCCTCTTGTGGGGCCCTTTAGAAGTTGTACCCGGACGTTTCCAATGCGATTACAAACCTTAACATGTTATAGACCTTCCACATAAGTTTCATCCAAAACAAACACCTACAAGAAATCCAAACAGCCTTGACCCCTACATGACATACAATGAACGTCTTAGGGGCTATCTTTCGAACTCCTTGGACGTTCTTGGGCGTTTGACCTCCAAACTTCACGAAACTTCATATAATAACATTAAACATAATTTAAAACCATTTCAAGACTTATTAGACTCATTTCATACAATTTGGGCATGCATACACATATGGGGCACATAAGCGACTATTCGTCGAACGTCTTGGACGTCCCTTGACGTTCGACTTCCAAATCACTTCAAACTTTGTACACTGCCTCTTTATCACATAATAAGGCATTTTAGGACCTCATAACATTAAGACGAACATGTTAGGATCTAGACACCTTATCTCATTTTCGAGGTCTTACAATATACCCCACTTGGGAACATTCGTCCTCGAATGAAACTTAGGACTCTTTAATCACATCAAGGACTTCAATACACATAAGAGAAGCTTATCATATTTCAAATATCATCAAATCATTTTATCACTCAATGCACACAAGCAAGCAAAACCATTACTCACTCACTCTCTAATGTATCTAACACAAAGGTTCTTTTTCATGTTCATAGGGGAACATCCTTCTCCTAATCATAACATGATAATTTCGCCTTAATTCATTATAAGAAAATCTTGAAAAGCTACTCATAGGTAGATCATAACCCATACTCAAAGTTACTTAAGCACTCATACTTCAACACACAAAAAACTTGAGTTAGTTAAATAACAAGGATCTTCATTAGTTAGACCTAGTACCATGAAGGTGATACTCAAGCATACCATGCTCAGTGGTGTACATGGAGGAATATCTTACTCCCCAACACATTTACATGCATCATGAGTTCACACCTTAGCAAGGTACAAGATCAATTTCTTTAAAAATGACAAATCTCAACTTTCAAGCCAAGCATGCATACATTTTCTTCCTAGTGAAATCTAAATGGCAAGTCACACCAAGTACATCACAACAAAATAGGAAGTCATTCCACAAATCTCTTTTCTTACCATATTACTCACCCTTATAGTAAGCCTTATTTTGGAAAAATAACACAATTTATAAGCACACACATGTACACTTAGCAAAACATGCCTTCACCTTTCAAGAATGAGCCTACAATTTTGCATTACAAATCATCAAATCACTAAATTTTTAAGAGAGTCAACATACTTCATTGTGAAAGAGACTCAACTCCCATTACAAGGCTAAACAATTTAACCTACAAGTGACTATTATCAAGTTCCTTGTCCTACCTCATGAGGTCAACTTTACAATTAGCACATTAAAATGCAAGTTAACAAGAGAAAACATGAATTTTATCAAAAACTTCTTTTCATGCTCTTTTGTAAATTTACAATTGTCTCTAAGATGATGTCAATAAATTCATACCAATTATATAAAAATCAGGCAATTCACACATTATGCAAGACTATCCTCATGAACCAGCATACTAAGAATTTACATTTTCCAATTCAAGTAAGAATAGAAGGACAATGTAGACAATTTCTACAATCTCCCTACTCAAATATCATCCCCCACTTAGGGTAAACCCAATTAAGAGCAACTAAACCCAACATATAGAGGATCTCAAATGCAAAACCTTCATATTCATTACTTAAAGTGATTACTACTTTAGAGGGAATTTTTATAAACTCAATTTAGCAACACTAACGCATTCTAAACCTTATCATGAGATCACAAGCCTTTACATTCAAATCCTATATAAACATGCATAGAGGAGACAACTACACTTATGTCAACTAATACCATCACCATATAGTCAACAAAATTAACATCATGTATAAAGAATCGTATCATGCACATCTTCATGATCAATAGACAAATATTATAATATCATACTATTTAATTCACATAAGTTCTTCCTACAATGCAATAGACACTAAGGTCAAACATCGTTAGTGGAAAACAACAAGAAAGTTCATAACACAACAAAAAGTTTAGAAATAACTCTACGACTCATCATGTCATAAGATTCTTATCCTTCAATTTAAATAGCAAAAATTCTTTTCCACATTCCTTATCATGTTCATATTCATAAATTCTACACATACTTCAACGACATCCAATTAAAAGACAATCTAGTTGGTTCTTGAAACATGATACAATAAGTTGCCTAGTCTTTATAACGAGCATGCTTCCAAATACTCAAAAGTGCAACATTTAGACATTTGATGGAACAAGTATGGAATTATAAGAAACAAAGCTTTACCAACTCATTCTTCATAAGCATGCATACTATATTTACAATTCAAGTCTCCACAAAAGACTCCAATTTAGACTAGCAACTCATCAAGTACCATTTATAAACAAAGGAAAACAATGCACGTTTTTAATCACATATACTCATAGGATAGCATACCTCCATAGGTAGTTTTTAAACAGTCCAAGTTCAAATCCTAATATTTGGCTACTATCATACAAAACCATATAGGAATACACAATTTAAGATAAATCACTTTAACCACCATAACTTCTAGCATGCTTCAACTATATCATGACATACATCATTCGACATAACTTGTTATTTCACAAAGACTTCATATTGTGCCATAATTGGCATCACATCATCAAATAAGAGATATTTCATACATAGCAAGGTAAGATAACCAATCATAATCCCCATACAGTTAACAAGTGCAATGATCAAGTAAACCTCCATAACTTCACTAAATCAAGTAACCCAACAAGAACTGGACAAATATTCTCATATATATGCAAGGACTCCTAGACTTAGCTATTTACTTTCCTATCAATATATACATGGGTAAGGGGTTATTAACCATCTTAACACATCAATGGCAGCACCTATACTTTACCCTAACATGAATCTACACATGCTCATACAAGTCATAGCAACCTAATTCACAACTAGAATAGGAAAGTAGGCATAATCTTCTCATAGGATCATCTTAAAGCCACATGTTCATAGTTCATCAAATTTTCCTTCAAGGCCATAGTAACACATATATAATGACATAAATTAAACACGCGCACCATAAGGTGACCATACCACACAATGCCATACAAGGCTTCATCAACACTCTATAGGAATAGAGAAGTAGAAGAGTAAAGGAAATAACATTCTTACCAATTCCACCCTTTGATCATCATGATCAATACACTTATTCATCAATAAAACACATGTATGCAGTAGCAAATCTACTTTAAACATATAAGAAACCATGTACAAGTCACTACATGATAAACCATAAGATATACATCACATACAAGGAAAGTAGAAGAACATAGATCCGTTAATCAATTCATTCATATGGATTATAGTTCTATTTCATGAATCATATCACCTAAGAAGTAGCTAATGAAATCATAATCTAGATGAGATACTACTACAATTGCATAAGTTGATACAGCATGCTTCATATAGGGAGTTCAGGAAGTAAGTTTACATAGGTTAATCATATTCAACTTATCATGAATTGAACCATATTGTATTAATTATATATAATTCATGCCTCATATTTCATTATAGGCAGCAACTATAGACATAACCATAATCAATCTTTGTCGACTAACCTAACGTCAAGATCACAAGTTACAACTTCATAGAAGAAGAATCTAGATTAATCAAACCAAGCCTTATCTACTTTGGTCAACATAGATTATATCCCACAATCCATGGTATTAACCTAAAACAGTAGCTACAAAACCACAGCTTAATCGAAATTCACTTTGATCATAAGAAAGTCAATGTTACAGTGAACTATAGAAACTAGACTAAACAAGCTCAAATCTTCTACATTGATCCTCATGGATCATTCAACATCAATTCAACATAAATTCAGTAAAAACAGTATATATAAATCCATTCAACGTAAGGGAATCATAATTTAATCGATAACAAGTCAGATCACAAAGCCATGCCAAAGCTAAACCAATTTTTGGAAGAACGGCTTCATCAAAGTGCAAATTGGAAGTGAAAATTCACATTCAAATCACTGTATTAACTTCAATTATCATGATTTAATCATTAAAAATATTTGAGAAAGAACCCATGGCTAGATTGGAGAGAAGAACTTTGATCATAACTTTCTTTGAAAACATTGAGAAGAACTTCAAGTGAAAGGTTACTTAGAGATGAAGGATCACCATACTTAATCTTCATGAAGACCTATAAAACTTGATGAAGAACCCATGATAATCCAATCTACAAGCTGTTCTTGAGCTTCAAAAACCATGAGGTTCTAGAGAGAATATTTTGGAGGGGAAAGGCTTTAAACATGTGAGAAATTTTGGGAATGAGTTGATCACGTTTTATAGGACTTATATACACCTAAAATCAACTAAATAACCTAAATAATAAGTTAAGGACGTGGGTGAATTTCCCATTAAGTGACAGCACGCAGGTTGCCGACCTGCAGGCCACCCGACGAGGTCAGTGACGGGGCATCATGGACATGGACGGGCGTCATGCCCTCCGTCGTCCATGACTTAGCCAAATTCTTGGCTCAAAGACCTGCCCAAGGAATCCCCCTTCGAGATACCTGCTTGACGGACGTGTCGTTGGTGGCCCAACGATCCGTCATTGGTCGATCAAGGACACTGCCCAGGCATGCTTAGGCAGCTCTGGGTCCTTCTTTGGGCCTCTTGTGGGCCCTTTAGAAGTTGTACCGGACGTTTCCAATGCGATACAAACTTAACATGTTATAGACTTCCACATAAGTTTCATCCAAACACAACACCTACAAGAATCCAAACAGCCTTGACCCCTACATGAATACAATGAACGTCTTAGGGGCTATCTTTCGAACTCCTTGGACGTCTTGGCGTTTGATCCTCCAAACTTCACGAAACTTCATATAATAACATTAAACATAATTTAAAAACCATTTCAAAGACTTATTAGACTCATTTCATACAATTTGGGCATGCATACACATATGGGGCACATAAGCGACTATTCGCTGCTTTTACCACAAAATGTTCATGTTTTAAACATCTTGTTCATGTTTTTACTACAAGTTTAGAGTGCTATGTGGGTTCTCTAGTTGAAGACTTGAATCTCTATTCTTCAAGACATGGTACATTTTCATGGATTGGAGGACAAAGAAAGCCTTATATTACCTTTTTATTTAATAGACTATTAGTAGTTTCTTTCGATTGTAGTGTGTCTTGTACCTATGAAGTTTATGCGGGGTGTCAAATATGGGTATGTTGAGACTTAGTATTCCTTCGTTTTATAAAAGATTTCTATTGTTGGATTTATTGAGAAAAGTTTTAATTCGACATTTTTTTATTTCCTATCACAACCCAAAAGTATACCCTAGAAGATAGGGTACAATCTTTGATTGTAACCGGCGTCGTCGACCTCTCGGAGGTCTAAGACAAGCCTCTCATATCATTCATTGCATTGACATAGTAAATTTAGCGAAAATTTAAAAACTTTTCATAGCACATCATATGCTAGAAACATCACATCATATATATATAAAACATAAGTCATAATACATATTTAGACTCTAAGTCTCTTTGACATCTTAGACTGAATAACTTTAGAATACATTAGGGACACGGCCCATACGACACCTTACATAACTATACAATATTAAAGACTTTACATTAAAGACATTAGTCGGACATCCTTGAACTTAAGGATTCCTTTCCTTGAGCTTGAAGAAATCACCTATCAAGCTCCTCAATCATAGATATCCTTTAAGCATTCCATAACCTACACTTTGTGTAAAAAGTAAAGAAGAATGGAATTAGCACAAGAATGTACTAAGTATGGCAACCATGCAAAAACATGCATTTAAAGGAGACATTTTCTTTGAAATCATACTTCATGCCATTTTGAGTAAATCATCATAAAACCTTTATCAAGAGCATTTATATCATCCACATACTTCATTGAAACACAATGAAAGCCAAACATCATAGAAAAGCACATATAGAATTTAAGTACAATTTGAGTCACTTTACAGTGAACTCCATCACCTTTACAGTGAACCCTTACTCTTAATTCATTTGCCTCCTGAGTAATCCTTTAGGATACTTGGTGCAATGTATCACCTTAGGAACACAAGAGAAAATCCATACATAGATCTACACAAGACAACACAAGTCATCATACAAGTATAGTACAATATAACATAGTCAACCCAAGACTACAATATCATACATAAAGGACACATACATAATCATATGCATTACGGTACCTTCCTTAGAATTCCTAAAGGAGTCACTTGTGTAATGTCTAGATGGGTTCATTACTTCCACCTATCCTAAGTAAACTTACCTTAAGTCCTCCTAGTTAGGATCCTATTCAATTACTTCCATTGTCCATTTTAACTTAGGGAAACTATAGCCTTAACCGACACTAAGACCATGGGTGCTAAATATTGAATTTGGTTGTAGAGAATTACACCAAAGGAAGTGTTCCTACATAGGCAAGGTAGAACATTAACATATTTCCTAGCATCCTAAGTGAAATCACTTTTCTAGATCCTATGTGGCAAGCATAGTATGGAACTAAGAGATAGGATCCCTCTTTATACCATTTGGTAATGGGGCCTCACCTCATGAGAAAACATGAGTGAAAATTCGTCAAGGAAAGTCAACACTTCATGTAAGTCCATAGGTGAATATCCTCTAAGGGAAGTCAACACTACTATAAGGACAAATGGTGAATATTCCTCCAAGGAAAGTCAACATCTCTCAATGTCAAGTTCACTCGGTGCTAAGCTAAGTTCCCTTTATTGAAAAGCCTTTATTACCTTTATTTATAAAACATAGGTTTAGGATATTCATCATTCATATGCTTATAGCATATTCAAGCACCTATCTAGTTTTGGAGTATTCTTGGGCACCCCTACAAGGCCTCTTCTCACTAACTAGATCATCCATGTGTGTGAGTGTATACATAGATGTGAGCAAACCTTTCACATAACACATAAGGTCACATATGTTCATATATCAATGCATAAGTCTATAGGCATAACTATATGAGCAATACTTTCATATAAACCTACTAAGACACTGTACGCATTCATACTTCATTATATCATATTCATAACAGATTCATATAATCATCCTTCATATGCATAAGAACCAAACCTAGGAACTATCCTATCAGATACACATGTGCAATGCATAGACAAGGTCCCATACCCTTGCCCTTACTAGTACACCTATCAAGTCATCCTAGTAAGGGAATACAAATCATACATTCATAAACATCACCTTAACATATATAGTAGTAGACACTAGTGAATATGAGAACTACCTTTCATTTAGACACAATGACTTATACTATTTGTAAGATGCATGTAAGTGAGAGTGTGTGTACATTGACCAACATGATCACATAATGGCTATAAATAACTTATTAAGTCAGCCACCCTATTAGACCACATTACACTTCAAGCTTATAGCACACAACACATAATAGTATTGGAGACAGGACAATATCTACCTTATAATCAAGACTCCTAACTTTAGCTATTTATACTTTCCTATCAATAATACATGGGTAAGGGGTTATTAACCATCTTAACACATCAATGGCAGCACCTATACTTTACCCTAACATGAATCTACACATGCTCATACAATAGTCATACAACCTAATTCACAACTAGAATAGGAAAGTAGGCATAATCTTCTCATAGGATCATCTTAAGCACATGTTCATAAGTTCATCAATTTTCCTTCAAGGCCATAGTCAACACATATATAATGACATTAAATTAAACACCGCCACCATAAGTGGACCATACCACACAATGCCATACAAGGCTTCATCAACACTTCTATAAGGAATAGAGAAGTAGAAGAGTAAAGGAAATAAACATTCTTACCCAATTCTCACCCTTTGATCATCATTGATCAATACACCTTATTCATCAATAAAACACATGTATGGAAGTAGCTAAATCTACTTTAAACATATAAGAAACCATGTACAAGTCACTACATGATTATACCATAAGATATACATCACATACTAGGAAAGTAGAAGAACATAGATCGTTAATCAATTTCATTCATATGGATTATAGTTCATATTTCATGAATCATATCACCCTAAGGAAGTAGCTAATGAAATCATAATCTAGATGAGATACTACTACAATTTGCCATTAAGGTTGATACAAGCATGCTTCATATAGGGAGTTCATGGAAAGTAAGTTTACATAGGTTAATCATATTCAACTTATCATGAATTGAACCATATTGTATTAATTATATATAATTCATCCTCATATTTCATTATAGGCAGCAACTATAGACATTAACCATAATCAATTCTTATGTCGACTAACCTAACGTCAAGATCACAAGTTACAACTTCATAGACAAGAAGAATCTAGATTAATTCAAACCAAGCCTTATCTACTTTGGTCATACATGATTTATATCCACAATTCAACCATGGTATTAACCTAAAACAGTAGCTACAACAACCACAGCTTAATCGAAATTCACTTTAGATCATAAGAAAGTCAATGTTACAGTGAACTATAGAAACTAGACTAAACAAGCTCAAATCTTCATACATTGATCCTCATGGATCATTCAACATCAATTCAACATAAATTCATGTAAATAACAGTATATAAAATCCATTCAACGTAAGGGAATCATAATTTAATCGATAACAAGTCAAGATCACAAAGCCCATGCAAAAGCTAAACCAATTTTGGAAGGAACATGGGTTCATCATGCAATTGGAGTGAAATCACATTCAAATCACTGTATTAACTTCAATTAATCATGATTTAATCATTAAAAATATTTTGAGAAAGAACCCATGGCTAGATTGGAGAAGAAGAACTTTGATCATAAACTTTCTTTGAAAACATTGAGAAGAACTATCCAAGTGAAAGGTTACTTAGAGATGAAGGATCACCATACCTTAATCTTCATGAAGACCTATAAAACTTGATGAAGAACCCATGATAATCCAATCTACAAGCTGTTCTTGAGCTTCAAAAACCATAGAGGTTCTAGAGAGAATATTTTGGAGGGGAAAGGCTTTAAACATGTGAGAAGATTTTGGGAATGAGTTGATCACGTTTTATAGGACTTATATACACCTAAAATCAACTAAATAAACCCTAAATAATAAGTTTAGGACGTGGGGTGAATTTCCCATTAAGTGACAGCACGCAGGTTGCCGACCTGCAGGCCACCCGCAACGAGGTCAGTGACGGGGCATCATGGACATGACGGGGCATCATGCCCTCCGTCGTCCATGACTTAGCCAAATTCTTGGCTCAAGACCTGCCCAAGGCAATCCCCCTTCGAGGATACCTGCTTGACGGTCCGTTGGTGGCCCAACGATCCGTCATTGGGTCGATCAAGGGACACTGCCCAGGCAGTGTCTTAGGCAGCCTTGGGTCCTTCTTTGGGGGCCTCTTGTGGGGCCCTTTAGAAGTTGTACCCGGACGTTTCCAATGCGATTACAAACCTTAACATGTTATAGACCTTCCACATAAGTTTCATCCAAAACAAACACCTACAAGAAATCCAAACAGCCTTGACCCCTACATGACATACAATGAACGTCTTAGGGGCTATCTTTCGAACTCCTTGGACGTTCTTGGGCGTTTGACCTCCAAACTTCACGAAACTTCATATAATAACATTAAACATAATTTAAAACCATTTCAAGACTTATTAGACTCATTTCATACAATTTGGCATGCATACACATATGGGGCACATAAGCGACTATTCGTCGAACGTCTTGGACGTCCCTTGACGTTCGACTTCCAAATCACTTCAAACTTTGTACACTGCCTCTTTATCACATAATAAGGCATTTTAGGACCTCATAACATTAAGACGAACATGTTAGGATCTAGACACCTTATCTCATTTTCGAGGTCTTACAATATACCCCACTTGGGAACATTCGTCCTCGAATGAAACTTAGGACTCTTTAATCACATCAAGGACTTCAATACACATAAGAGAAGCTTATCATATTTCAAATATCATCAAATCATTTTATCACTCAATGCACACAAGCAAGCAAAACCATTACTCACTCACTCTCTAATGTATCTAACACAAAGGTTCTTTTTCATGTTCATAGGGGAACATCCTTCTCCTAATCATAACATGATAATTTCGCCTTAATTCATTATAAGAAAATCTTGAAAAGCTACTCATAGGTAGATCATAACCCATACTCAAAGTTACTTAAGCACTCATACTTCAACACACAAAAACTTGAGTTAGTTAAATAACAAGGATCTTCATTAGTTAGACCTAGTACCATGAAGGTGATACTCAAGCATACCATGCTCATTGGTGTACATGGAGGAATATCTTACTCCCCAACACATTTACATGCATCATGAGTTCACACCTTAGCAAGGTACAAGATCAATTTCTTTAAAAATGACAAATCTCAACTTTCAAGCCAAGCATGCATACATTTTCTTCCTAGTGAAATCTAAATGGCAAGTCACACCAAGTACATCACAACAAAATAGGAAGTCATTCCACAAATCTCTTTTCTTACCATATTACTCACCCTTATAGTAAGCCTTATTTTGGAAAAATAACACAATTTATAAGCACACACATGTACACTTAGCAAAACATGCCTTCACCTTTCAAGAATGAGCCTACAATTTTGCATTACAAATCATCAAATCACTAAATTTTTAAGAGAGTCAACATACTTCATTGTGAAAGAGACTCAACTCCCATTACAAGGCTAAACAATTTAACCTACAAGTGACTATTATCAAGTTCCTTGTCCTACCTCATGAGGTCAACTTTACAATTAGCACATTAAAATGCAAGTTAACAAGAGAAAACATGAATTTTATCAAAAACTTCTTTTCATGCTCTTTTGTAAATTTACAATTGTCTCTAAGATGATGTCAATAAATTCATACCAATTATATAAAAATCAGGCAATTCACACATTATGCAAGACTATCCTCATGAACCAGCATACTAAGAATTTACATTTTCCAATTCAAGTAAGAATAGAAGGACAATGTAGACAATTTCTACAATCTCCCTACTCAAATATCATCCCCCACTTAGGGTAAACCCAATTAAGAGCAACTAAACCCAACATATAGAGGATCTCAAATGCAAAACCTTCATATTCATTACTTAAAGTGATTACTACTTTAGAGGGAATTTTTATAAACTCAATTTAGCAACACTAACGCATTCTAAACCTTATCATGAGATCACAAGCCTTTACATTCAAATCCTATATAAACATGCATAGAGGAGACAACTACACTTATGTCAACTAATACCATCACCATATAGTCAACAAAATTAACATCATGTATAAAGAATCGTATCATGCACATCTTCATGATCAATAGACAAATATTATAATATCATACTATTTAATTCACATAAGGTCTTCCTACAATGCAATAGACACTAATGTCAAACATCGTTAGTGGAAAACAACAAGAAAGTTCATAACACAAAAAAAAGTTTAGAAATAACTCTACGACTCATCATGTCATAAGATTCTTATCCTTCAATTTAAATAGCAAAAATTCTTTTCCACATTCCTTATCATGTTCATATTCATAAATTCTACACATACTTCAACGACATCCAATTAAAAGACAATCTAGTTGGTTCTTGAAACATGATACAATAAGTTGCCTAGTCTTTATAACGAGCATGCTTCCAAATACTCAAAAGTGCAACATTTAGACATTTGATGGAACAAGTATGGAATTATAAGAAACAAAGCTTTACCAACTCATTCTTCATAAGCATGCATACTATATTTACAATTCAAGTCTCCACAAAAGACTCCAATTTAGACTAGCAACTCATCAAGTACCATTTATATACAAAGGAAAACAATGCACGTTTTTAATCACATATACTCATAGGATAGCATACCTCCATAGGTAGTTTTTAAACAGTCCAAGTTCAAATCCTAATATTTGGCTACTATCATACAAAACCATATAGGAATACACAATTTAAGATAAATCACTTTAACCACCATAACTTCTAGCATGCTTCAACTATATCATGACATACATCATTCGACATAACTTGTTATTTCACAAAGACTTCATATTGTGCCATAATTGGCATCACATCATCAAATAAGAGATATTTCATACATAGCAAGGTAAGATAACCAATCATAATCCCCATAGAGTTAACAAGTGCAATGATCAAGTAAACCTCCATAACTTCACTAAATCAAGTAACCCAACAAGAACTACAATTAGCACCATACTCCACTCATCTATAACCTTCATGCATGGATAACTCCATATCTTTAGCACACTAGGCTATTTACATGTTTACAAATATAGAGATCATCTCATAAGGACATTCACATTTATCATAATACACATATATAGTATTAACCTCCTAAGGTCTCCATCAAGGCAAACTAGAGCAAGACATTGGTAGAGTCCCATACCCCTACCTAAGTCTAGTTAACCCTTCAAGTCATCCTATTTAGTATATACATCATCAAGTAAGGACAAGTGCCACCTTCACCCATACTCAATCAAACCATAAAACAAGGATAAGCATTTTCAAACTCACCTTTTCTCCCTCAAGCATAGAGTAATCTCATCCAAGCAACCATATCTAAAAGACCACTGGACAAGAAAACATAAGAGAGAGATCTTATAGAATTAAGTTCTATGGCACGATATGAGATTGATGAAGAAGGGAAACTCTATCGTCCTATAGCCTCTCGTACCATTTAATGTATCGCGACTCACCATCAATGATACGAGACTCTACTAGACGTGGCAATATGAGACTTTTTAGAACCTAAAACCGCTTCATAAACCTCATGCTTTGATACCAAGTTTGTCACAACCCAAAAGTATACCCTAGAAGATAGGGTACACTCTTGGATTGTAACCGGCGTCGTCGACCTCTCGGAGGTCTAAGACAAGCCTTTCATATCATACATTGCATTGAAATAGTAAATTTAGCAGAAAATTTAAAACTTTTCATAACACATCATATGCTAGAAACATCACATCATATATATATAAAACATAAGTCATAATACATATTTAGACTCTAAGTCTCTTTTTCATCTTAGACTCAATAACTTTAGAATACATTAGGGACACGGCCCATACGACACCTTACATAACTATACAATATTTAAAGAGTTTACATTAAAGACATTAGTAGGACATCCTTGAACTTAAGGATTCCTTTCGTTGAGATTGGGAAATCACCTATCAAGCTCCTCAATCATAGATCTCCTTTAAGCATTCCATAACCTACACTTTCTGTAAAAAGTAAAGAAGAATGGGATTAGCACAAGAATGTGCTAAGTATGGCAACCATGAAAAAACATGCATTTAAAGGGGACATTTTCTTTGAAATCATACTTCATGCCATTTTGAGCAAATCATCATAAAACCTTTATCAATAGCATTTATATCATCCACATACTTCATAGAAACACAATCAAAGGCCAAACATCATATAAAAGCACATATAGAATTTAAGTACAATTTGGAGTCACTTTACAGTGAACTCCATCACCCCTATACAGTGAACCCTTACTCTTAATTCATTTGCCTCCTGAGTAATCCTTTAGGGATACTTGGTGCAATGTATCACCTTAGGAACACAAGAGAAAAGCCATACATAGATCTACACAAGACAACACAAGTCATCATAGAAGTATAGTACAATATAAACATAGTCAACCCAAGACTACAATATCATACATAAAGGACACATACATAATCATATGCATTAGGGTACCTTCCTAAGACTTCCTAAGGAGTCACTTGTGCAATGTCTAGATGGGTTCATTACTTCCACCTATCCTAAGTAACTTACCTTAAGTCCTCCTAGTTAGGATCCTATTCAATTACTTCCATTGTCCATTTTAACTTTAGGGAAACTATAGCCTTAACCGACACTAAGACCATGGGTGCTAAACATGGAATTTGGTGTTGTAGAGCCTTACACCAAAAGGAAGGTGTTCCTACCTAGCCAAGGTAGAACATTAACATATTTCCTAGCATCCTAAGTGAAATCACTTTGCTAGATCCTATGTGGCAAGCATAGTTTATGGAACTAAGAGATAGGTATTCCCTCTATATACCATTTGGTAATGGGGCCTCACCTCATGAGAAAACATGAGTGAATATTCCTCAAGGAAAGTCAACACTTCATGTAAGTCCATACGTGAATATTCCTCTAAGGGAAGTCAACACTCTATAAGGGACAAATGGTGAATATTCCTCCAAGGAAAGTCAACACCTCTCAATTTCAAGTTCACTCGGTGCTAAGATAAGTTCCCTTTATTGAAAAACCTTTATTACCTTTATTTATAAAATATAGGTTTAGGATATTCATCATTCATATGCTTGGGCACCCCTAACAAGGCCTCTTCTCACTAACTAGATCATCCATGTGTGTGAGTGTATACATAGATGTGAGCAAACCTTTCACATAACACATAAGGTCACACATGTTCATATATCAGTGCATAAGTCTATAGGAATAACTATATGAGCAATACTTTCATATAAACCTACTAAGACACTATACGCATTCATACTTCATTATATCATATTCATAAAAGATTCATATAATCATCCTTCATATGCATAAAATCCAAACCTAGGAACTATCCTATCAAGATACACATGTGCAATGCATAGACAAGGTCCCATACCCTTGCCCTTACTAGTACACCTATCAAGTCATCCTAGTAAGGGAATACAAATCATACATTCATAAACATCACCTTAAAATATATAGTAGTAGACACTAGTGAATATGAGAACTACATTTCATTTAGACACAATGACTTATACTATTTGTAAGATGCATGTAAGTGAGAGTGTGTGTACATTGACCAACATGATCACATAATGGCTATCAATAACTTATTAAGTCAGCCACCCGATTAGACCACATTACACTTCAAGCTCATAGCACACAACACATAATAGCATAGGAGACAGGACAATATCTACCTTATAATCAAGACTCCTAACTTTAGCTATTTATACTTTCATATCAATAATACATGGGTAAGGGGTTATTAATCATCTTAACACATCAATGGTAGCACCTATACTTTACCCTAACATGAATCTACACATGCTCATACAATAGTCATACAACCTAATTCACAACTAGAATAGGAAAGTAGGCATAATCTTCTCATAGGATCATCTTAGCACATGTTCATAAGTTCATCAATTTTCCTTCAAGGCCATAGTAAATACATATATAATGACAATAAAGTAAACACCGCCACCATAAGTGGACCATACCACACAATGCCATACAAGGCTTCATCAACACTTCTATAAGGAATAGAGAAGTAGAAGAGTAAAGGAAATAAGCATTCTTACCCAATTCTCACCCTTTGATCATCATTGATCAATACACCTTATTCATCAATAAAACACATATATGGCAGTAGCTAAATGTACTTTAAACATATAAGAAACCATGTACAAGTCACTACATGATTATACCATAAGATATACATCACATACTAGGAAAGTAGAAGAACATAGATCGTTAATCAATTTCATTCATATGGATTATAGGTAATATTTCATGAATCATATCACCCTAAGGAAGTAGCTAATGAAATCATAATCTAGATGAGACGCTACTACAATTTTCCATTAAGGTCGATACAAGCATGCTTCATATAGGGAGTTAATGGAAAGTAAGTTTACATAGGTTAATCATATTCAACCTATCATGAATTGACCCATATTGTATGAATTACATATAATTCATCCTCATATTTCATTATAGGCAGCAGCCATAGACTTTAACCATAATCAATTCTTATAGCGACTAACCTAACGTCAAGATCACAAGTTACAACTTCATAGACAATAAGAACCTAGATAAATTCAAACCAAGCCTTCTCTACTTTGTTCATAACTGATATATATCCACAATTCAACCATGTTATTAACCTAAAACAGTAGCTACAAGAACCACACCTTAATTGAAATTCACTTTACATCATAAGAAAGTCAATGTTACAGTGAACTATAGAAACTAGGCTAAACATGCTCAAATCTTCATACATTGATCCTCATGGATAATTCAACATCAATTCAACATATATTCATGTAAATAACAGTATATACATCAATTCAACGTAAGGGAATCATAATTCAATCGATAACAAGTTAAGATCACAAAGCCCATGCAAGAGCTAAACCAATTTTGGAAGAAACATGGGCTCATCATGCAATTGGAGTAAAATCACATTCAAATCACTGTATTAACTTCAATTCATCATGATTTAATCATTAAAACGTTTTGAGAAAGAACCCATGGCTAAATTGGAGAAGAAGAACTTTGATCATAAACTTTCTTTAAAAACATTGAGAAGAACTCTCCAAGTGAAAGGTTACTTAGAGATCAAGGATCACCATACCTTAATCTTCATGAAGACCTATAAAACTTAATGAAGAACCCATGAGAATCCAATCTAGAAGCTGTTCTTGAGCTTCAAAAACCATGGAGGTTCTAGAGAGAATATTTTGGAGGGGAAAGGCTTTAAACATGTGAGAGAATTTTGGGAATGAGTTGATCACGTTTCATAAGACTTATATACACCTAAAATCAACTAAATAAACCCTAAATAATAATTTTAGGACGTGGGGTGAATTTCCCAATCACCCCTTTAAGTGACAGCACGCAGGCTGCCAACTTGCAGGCCACCCGCGACGAGGTCAGTGACGGGGCGTCATGGACATGACGGGGCGTCATGCCCTCCGTCGTCCATGACTTAGCCAAATTCTTGGCTCAAGACCTGACCAAGGCAAGCCCCCTTCGACTATACCTGCTTGACGGTCCGTTGGTGGCCCAACGATCCGTCATTGGGTCCGTCAAGGGACACTGCCCAGGCAATGTCTTAGGCAGCTTTGGGTCCTTCTTTTGGGGCCTCTTGTGGGGCCCTTTAGAAGTCGTACCAGGAAGTTTCCAACGCGATTACAAACCTTAACTTGTTATAGACCTTCCACATAAGTTTCATCCAAAACAAACACCTACAAGACATCCAAACAGCCTTGACCCCTACATGACATACGATGAACGTCTTAGTTGCTATCTTTCGAACGCCTTAGACGTTCTTGGACGTTTGACCTCCAAACTTCACGAAACTTCATATAATAACATTAAACATCATTTAAAACAATTTCAAGATTTATTAGACTCAGTTCATACAATTTAGGCATGAATACACATATAGGGCACATAAGCGACTATTCGTCGAACGTCTTGGACGTCCCTTGACGTTTGACTTCCAAATCACTTCAAACTTTGTACACTGTCTCTTTATAGCATAATAAGGCATTTTAGGACCTCATAACATTAAGATGAACATGTTATGATCTAGACACCTTATCTCATTTTCGAGGTCTTACATTTCCTATGTAATGAATGAATGCTAAATGACTTGTTTGAGGCCCATTCAAGGTCAAGTATGCCTTATTGCTATTTTAAACCAGCGGTTCTCTCGGCTCGTGACTAACATGGTATAAAAGCATAAGGTTTTGGGAATTGTCATTAGGTTGATGTCTCACATTCCACGTATAGTAGAATCATTCTCATCGATGTGAGTCGCGACACATCTATAGGGGGAGAGGCTATAGGGCGGTAGAAGTAACCCTTCTTTCATTATTCTTGAAGTCATGCCTTAGAGTGGACTCTTATAACTGTACATTTCCTAATCCTTCTCTTGTGTTTATAGGATATACTTACAAGAGAAAGACCCACAAGAAGAGTGGAATAAAAGATTGCTAATGATCAGATTCGTCTTTTGGGTTCCCAAGGAGGACATGTTACTCAAAGTAATTAAGAGAATGATTTCTGGTGGTTTTCCCAAATATGACCAATCAACAGACTATGGCTGTAGTCCTTACTTTCGCCTAAGCTATGACGACCCAGAAGAATAGAGATGTGGGCCCTAGAAAGAATTCTTTGGACAGTACCATGGACTTAAAATTGAGGGACTTTGTGAGGATGAATCCTCCTATCTTTATTGTATTTAGAGTTGGAGAAGATCCCCAAGAGTTCTTAGATGGGATTTATAGGATAGTGGATGTTATGTGTGATACCTTTAGAGAATAGGCGGAGTTGGATTCCTATTAATTGAAGGAGGTTGCTTAAATTTCCATTACACAATGGAAGGCTAAGAGGCCTCTAGGGGAGGACCCTATAGAATGGGAAGAGTTTAAGAAGGTATTTCTTTGTAAGTACATTCCCCGTGAGAAGAGGGAGTTGAAGGGTGATGAGTTTATAAACCTTAGGAAAGGTAGCATGAATGTTGAGAAGTATTCCTTGAAGTTTACCCAATTGTATACGTATGCTCCATCCCTGGTGTCTACACCTAAAGATGAGATGAGTAGGTTCGATAGCGGGGTATCCTACCTAGTTAAGGAAGAGTGTCGTACGCCAATGCTCCATGAATATATGAACCTTTCTAGACTTTCTGTGAATGATCAATTTATTAAGGAGTCCAAGCTTAAGAGGATAAATATGGATGTGAAGAGGGGTAGATTCAATGATATCACGACCAGAGAGCACCCCTTAGTTGTTACCGGTGTCTTCTTCCTCGAAAAGGCCTTAGACAAGCCCTTAGCATACATCATTGCATCATAGATACAATAAAAGGCGGAAATATTAAAACTTTTCATTTGAAGTTCAACTTCACTTCATATTTCAAAACTTAATTTATACTTGTATCACATTACAATCTAAAACATAAGAGTATGAAAATTGGGACTTAGCCCTTACATTATAACAAGTCTTATAATAGTGAATGCATCATAGTCTTTGAAATAGGAGTAATAGAACATTGTCTTTCCTTATAAGGAAAACAACAAAAGTTAGATTCATAGGCTTTTGTCCTCAGACTTAAGGACTCACCAACTTGGGAACAATCCAAGCTTCTTTGAGAAATGTCCTTAAAGCACCTCAATGGACCGTACCTACATTAAAGTAGAAATAGAAGACATATGTCTTTGTACAAAAACATGTACTAAGGTATTGAAATATATGCAAATATAACATTTGAAGACATGCACTAAGGGACATTTTGTTTATAAGTATTCCAAGTTATTTTAAAATCCTTTATGAACATTCCAAGAGCATATACAAGTCCATATCACATAAACCATAAGACATTCACATTCATATTAAAGAGTAACATAATAACAAAGCCATAGTCAACATTTTATAATTAAAGTCCATTTCATCAATACATCACAAAACCTTTCTCCTAACCCCAATACACGTCTAATAGTACAATGTGTATGTGAAGCCCCACAAACTCACATAAACCATATAAATTAACAAATAAATCATAAAAATTGTCGTTTACCTCATACATCATCATAACAAGTGTAGTCAATATCATGCATAAAAATATAGACCAACATAATGTATATCAAGTGAAACCAACATCACACATATCATATGAGGCCAACATCATGCATTTAATTTATAACATATCTACATAAAGAACCCACCATAGAGTTCCCCTCAAGGTACTCTTGTGCAGTGCATAGGTAATGTGACATACCCTTACCTACACTAAGTAACAATTCATAAGTAGTCCTAGTTAGTGTTAACCTTCTTACTTTCATTCATTCGTTTAAACATTGGGAAACTTTGCCATAACCGACATATATCATGTGAGCTAATATGGAATCCGGTGTCAACCCATCACACTGAAAGGAGGTTGTCCTACTTGCCGAGGTAAGAGTTATACATTCATATAGAATCTAGGTAGATCCACTAGCTAAGGTTCCTTTGGAGGAACATAGTTAAGAAAATAGGAGGTTGTTACTAGAAACCCTCTTTATGGTAATTACCATTGTAGTTTCCACCTCATGAGAACATCGGGTGAACCAATTTTCCTTTGGGACGGAACACCTCTTATTGTCAAGTTCACTCGGTGCTAAGCTAAATTCCATTTTTGAAGTATCTCTATGTCTTCCTTAATATTAATTCATAACATGGGACTTAGGAGTTTAACCCCTCATATAACATGTTCATAGCTCATTGATTCTAGGATGAGAAAGTCCTTTCATCACAACCAAACATCAAGTGAAAACATTGCTTCATAACATAGTCATAAGATGTACAAGGGAATTAACTTTAACTCTTCATCATAGCACACCTAGCATCATCTCACAATCATCACATTGATAGCATGAGAATACATTTATAACTTCATAATTCATACCTCAATTAATTAACATTACTAAAGATAAGACAACAATGCGACAATAGAATGATCATGACCTTGATGATCTTACCAATGGCCTCCAAGAAACCCTTTTAAGATTTTATGCCACATCAATTATATTATCAATCAAATCAATTATCATCATCATAGGATAGTCAATTATGCACAAAACACTCAATTACATAACCTATAATTGTTAAACAACATAATTCAAGAGTTAGGGTTAGCAGAAGAGGGGGCATTCATGGGTTCTTAAGGAATTAGGTCAAAACCTAAACAATACATACTATAAGTAAATTCATGAAGTAATAACACAATGTAACGCTAATAACAATTGATATATTCATGAGCTTCAACCAATCACCAAACGAGATCCATGATATATGAAATTGAGTAAGAACATGGGTCCAAGGGAATTTCAAGTGAACAACATCAATTACCCATAATTATACACCTAAACAGCCCTAAGTTATCATTATTAATCATATCTGATCCATAATTTTGGTTTTAAAAGAAGACCCATGTGTAAAGAAATTTTTTTTGGGGAATTATGAAAATATCTTTGAAGGGACCTCTTAGAGAAAGAAATCCCAAGAGTTAAAGAGTCCATACCTTAATGAAGACTTTATCGACGAAATTGACTAGTATAATTGGAGAATTGATCTTCTTCTTCAATATTTTTCAATGGAGGTTTGGGTGTAGATTGAATTGAGAGAGAAGTTAGAGAAATTGAGTTTTAAATTTGGGGATTAGTTTTGGATAGGTAAAAGTGGGATAAAACTTACTTAAACTCCATATATACACATCTCCTAAAATACCCAAAACAGCCCTCACTTAGTTGGATCTTTTAATCAAGTCAAACTTGACTTTAATTTCTCATCGCGGAACAAGTCTGTGTCGCGGAGGTGTTCCCTCAAGTTTCTAGAAATAAATTTTGGAACAGAGGAGTCCGCATCTCGAACCCACCATTTGTTCATTGGTTGATCTATTCCGCGACACGGACATGTTCCCTCCAAGCAAAGTGCTTGCTGCCTTGGGCAGCTTGCTCGCGAACTGTTTGAGTCCTCCTCAAAGACCCCTAGGGTGGTCATTGGGGGATCACAACTGGAAGTTTTGATACTAAAAAATATGTTTTACCTATTTAAAGTATTTTTACAACTTTTAGACTTCATAAGACACTCCCAAACCTTCACAAGACGTAAGGACGCCTACTAGTTCAATTTCACTAGTTTTCGGACGTCATGGTCGTTTGTTGACATTTCGGCTATGATATTTCTAAACTAAGTTAATTACATTAGTTTAGGTATGGAAATACCATTTTAACCCTTATTAATTATGTGAGGCTCTAGATTAGGTCATTGGATTTCAGAGGTATAACAATATCCCCCTTGGGGAACATTCGTTCTCGAATGATAATTTAAACATCTTTATAGAATTTATGACTCAAAACTTGGATCCCAACAAATAAATGGTATATAATGAAAATTTAATAACAAATGAGGAGACATTAACTCCATTGTCAAACACAACAATGCATCATTATGAAGTAGAAACTATATCAACTACCATACATTTCATCATTTCACATTATTCAAGGAGGAATTTCCTTATCCTTATCATATAGCTCAACATATTAAACAAGGACCCAACACATCATTTCATCACTTAACACTTGATTAATTTCATAACAACAAATATCACATAACACAACTATACCAAACATATAATGAAGTGTCATCACATATGAAGAACATATAATTCAAGACACATATGAAACATGAATTTTCACAAAAACATGCATAATTAAAGGAAATCATGGAAGTTCAAATACACTTATGACCGTTGATAAATCAAAACTAGGAGGAATTACTAACCTCAACATTGACCAGAAGATGAAGGAAAAAGATGAGGATAATGGGACATCATAGAGACCTCGGCCTCGGCCTCCCAAGTAGCATTTTCCACAAGATGATTCTACGAAAGAACCTTTACGGGAGCTACTTCATTATTCCTCAACTTCTTCACTTGCTGGTCTAAAATCTCAACTGGGACCTTTTCATAGGAAAGGTTAGCATCAACTTCTATACCTTCTAGATGAAGGATAGACACCAGATTGCCTATGAACTTTTGGAGCATTGACACATGGAAAACCGGATGCACTAGATCTTACTTAATAGGTAATTTCAACTCATATGAAACACTCCTAATGCGTTTTAAAACCCTATACGGCGTCACATACCAGGGATTAAGTTTCCCTTTTTTCCCGAACCTATCGCCACTTTCATGGGTGATATCTCCCCATAGACTAAGTCGCCTACAATAAACTCAAGGTCCCTCTTTCTATTTTCAGCATAAGTTTTTTGCCTACTTTAGGCCGTCTTCAGTCTATCCCTTATAAGTCGGACCTTCTCCACAATCTCAAAAATTGTTTTGGGACATATTAGAGAAAACTCACCTACCTCAAATCACACAATCAAAGATCTACATCTCCTCCCATAAAGTGCCTCATAGGGTGCCATGGGGACACTTCAATGATAATTATAATTGTAGGCAAATTCAATCAATGGTAGATGAGAATCCCAATTACCCTTGAAGTCAATGACACATGACCTCAACATATCCTCTATGGTTTGGATGGTGCGTTCCACCAAACCATCTATTTGTGGATGAAATGCAGTACTAAGTTTCACCTTGGTACCAAGCCCACTTTGGAATGCTTTCAAAAAATTAGAAAGTGAATTGAGTACCCATATCCAAAATAATAGAGAAAGGAACTCCATGGATTATCACAATCTCCTTTAGATACAACTTAGCATAGTCTTCGGCAGAATAAGTATCTTTGACGGGAATTAAATTGGCTGATTTGGTCAACCTATCAACAATAACCTAAATCGAATCACATTGCCTTCGTGTACAAGGCAAACCCACAATGAATACCATATTAACGTCTTCCCACTTCCAAGTGGGGACAACTATATATTTATTTGTTTACTATTAAGGATTTGGCCACATATTCCACTATATCATTCTTCAAACCATTTCACCAATAGACCTCTTGTAGATTTCGATACATTTTGGTTGCACCCAGATAAACGAAATATCGGGAACCATGAGACTCTTCCAGAATTTGTCTTCTTAAGTCATCCACATCCGGCACACATAACCAACCTTGATACCTAAGTACCCCATCCCCCCTTGGGAGAAGGACTCATTGGACTTACTAAGAACCGATTCCTTCAAATCCATCAATAGAGGATCACGATGTTTCTTGGATTTTACCTCAACCAATAATGACGAATCTGAGTTATGATGAACCATGAAACCCTTTTTTCGAGAATCTTCAAGTCGAAAGCCCAAACGGACCAATCTATGCAACTATTTAAATAACTCTTTGTTACCATCGGTAACATGGTCTACACTACGCATACATATTCGACTCAAAGCATCTAAAACCGCATTGTCTTTCCCGGGGTTGTAAAGGACACTCATATCATAATCTTTCAAAAGGTCTAACCGCTTTTTTTGTTAGAGGCTTAACTCTTATTGGGTGAACACATATTGGAGACTCTTATGATCGGTGAATACATCTACATGCACTCCATATGGATAGTGTCTCAATATAACCAAAGTAAATACTACGGCTTCTAATTCAAGGTCATGAGTTGGGTAGTTCTATCATGCACGTTGAGCTATCTAGAGGCATATACTATCACCTTACCATGTTGCATGTAACACTCTGAAAAATCTAAAACTTAATCTAGAGCCTTACATTAGTATATAAGCATTTTAACACTGTTTTAATGTCTATAATAATGTATAAAATTCATATAGGAAGTTTTGTAGTTAAAACGTCTAGGAATGTCCATGACGTCCGGACACTAGTGCAAGAGGTGCTAGTGTGCCTTAGTCTATTTTACAAGGTTTTAAGAGTCGGAAATTGATCAAATTGTATGGGAAGGTGTCTAACATGTATTAGAGTAGGTTTAGGGTCAAAACATAAAAGTATGAATCCCCATGGATCACCCTTAGGGTCCTTGAGGAAGACCAATCAATTTTTTCCAAGATGTTGTCACAAGACAGTGTGCACCAACACTTGTAGGCGACAAGGCATAGGTTCATTGTCAGGGCGTCGATATCTCCATCGACCAACACTTAGTCATTTTTCCAAAAAGGACAAAATGACAACTCTCTTCACAAAATGACGACCTACAGAATGGTTGGGGAATGGGGCCTCGACTGACCTACGACTCGTCAGTGTGGTCTTGTAGGTCAGCCTACAATTTTGATGACTTGTTTTAATGATTTCGTTTAATTAATTTAGTTCGTTATGGGTTTAAATATTTATTAGGGGGTGGTTAATTAGACTAGTTAATTAACTATATAACCTATCCTAATCCTAAACTCAACTAAACACCCCACAATTTCCCAACCCCAAATTGATCTTCCTCTCTCTCTTTTCTATGTCCCAAAAAGAAGAAATCCATTGAAGGTCTAGGTCAAGGTCATTAGAGCAGCAAGAGGATTACTTTTCTCCATCAATCTTCAAGAAATATCAATGTATGGGAACTCTTCACCTTTGGTACTCCCTTCCCCCAAGTGTCTTCCAAAATTGGTTTTCAAAAAGATGATTTCGTATGGGTTTCTTCCTAATACGAATTTGGTCTTGTATATTCTATTTTCTATGGTTTATTTTGGTTATTATGCAAATATTATGATGTAATATGATTGAATTATGCTAGTTCTTGATTAGTTAACCTAGTATGAGGAATATATCATGAATTGACTCCAACGCCCTAACCCTAGGTTACGATTTAGTGTTGAATAAACTTGTAATGATGAAATTCACTTGGTTATTGTGTTAACTACTATTGATGGATGTTATTACACCTATTATTGTATGGAATTTGTTGGTTGATGGATAGACCATCATGATGGCTTTTGAAGGAGATTAGGTAAGTCTTTATCGTCCTAAACCTTTATTTCAATAATGATTGCTTGTACTTGGTGATGACGTTCAATTGAAGTATGTCTTGTAATTGGGTTTAGTAGGTGTGGTATGATGATGCAATTTCAATGTCTCGATTATGTGATTCTGAGAATATACTTAAGATGTAATGATATAAGGTTAGTTATAAACTACCTATTTGCCTTTCTATGATATGATGATGTTAGTATGCTAATCTCACATGTGAGGGTTGCATTGAAAGGTGTTGTAATGCAATTCCTATTAAGCTAATGACTATGACTATACAAGGAGATATTCTCCTATGACCTAAACTAAGTTATGACTGCTAAAGAAAGACATTTCAAAAGTGACTCTAGCTTAGCACCGAGTGAACATTAGTGAGGAGTGTCCCTTCCCAAAAAGGGAAGGTAGGTTCACTATTGTACTCGTCAGATTGGAGACTATAATGCATGTAGCATAAAGACGGTCTAAAACACATCTCCTAGTTCTTGAACTATGTTCCCCCTAATAGGAATACTAGATAGTTCCTTATAGATGTTATGTTCATGTTTTGGTACAACCTTGGCAAGTAGTTCACTTTCTTTCGGTGTAGTGTTTAAGGACACCGGATTCCACATTAACTCATGTTATCTATGTCGGTTAAGGTACGATTTTCCAAACATAAAATAAAGTAATAAAGTGAACTCTAACTAGGATGACTTAAGGAGTTTGACTTAGTCTAGGTAGGGGTATGAGACTCTACCTATACATTGCACTAGTTGTCCTTGAGGGGAATTTTAGGAGGGGATTCTTATGTATTTATGCTCTTATGAAATTAATGTTATGCTTATGTTGATTCTTCATGTTAATGGTCTATATTTCTAAATATGAGGATGAATATTAATAATGCTATGTTATGTGAAGTTAGACATTATTCATGATCCTTTGGTTAGTTTGCTTGGTTGAGTGGAGTTATGGGGCTTCAATTGACCATTGCACTAATAGTCTTGGTAAAGGGTTATGGGTAAGAGTTTTTACTTGTGTTACAATTTTAGAAACTCATGAACATACTTCGGGGTTATAATATGATGGTAGAGTTGCATTGGCTATGAATTCTATTATGCTATATACATGTTGATTTTGCTTAACTTTGATATGTTGGTCTTGTGTTGAACATGCTTTTATCTTAAGCATTATGTGATTATTGTCTCATATGTGTGATTGGGTTGTGTATATGGCTTTTCAAAGTAACTTGACATGGTTTATCAAATGTCCCTTTTTAGCGTGATTTCTATGTTATGTGTTCATATGTTTCCATACTTAGTACAATTGATAAGGTAACCCCTATTTCTCCCTTTTCTCAAACATTTTAGGTTCCGATTGTTGAAGGGTTCGTGTCCACTTTTCAAGGAAGGATTGGATCATTTCTCCAAGTGTGGGTATGTCCTCATGTGCCGAGGATGATGCCTTTTCTCACTCTACCTATGATACATTGTTATAGTCTAAAGACAATAATTTCACTCTTGTTGTTCCAAGATATTGTTGTAAGCCCTAAGTGGTAATTATAAATTTGTGTAAGGGTTATGCCCACATAATTCTGTTTCGTTTAGATGGTTTAATATAAGACATACCTATTAAGACTATATTGTGTATGTTATAAATATATATGTGACATAAAACTATAAGCTTAAGTAAGATTCTTATTGCAAGGAGTCTATGTAAACTCCCTATGTAATAAGATGTAGATGAAAATTTATAATTTTCCGCACTTTTTAACCTATGAATGTAATGACAAATGCTAAGAGGGTAGTCTTAGTCTTCTTCGAAGACGACGACACCGGTTACATTTAGGGGGTGCTCCCTGGATGTGACAAACTTGGTGTAAGAGCATGAGGTTTAATATCTTTAGGGTCGATGTCTCACTAAACCACGCCTATGTAGATTCTTGTTCATAATTATGGAGCGCGCCACACTTATTAAAGAGATACTATGTGATGCTTAGTGAACTCTCATCTTCTTGTACTCCTATGTCATGCCTCTAGATTCTTATTATTTTATTTCTCCTAAACTATTTATCGTGGTTTTAGGTATGAATAATCAAAGAGCAGCTTCTAGATGGGCCAAGGAAAAGATGGATAATGTGGGGTCTCATGACAACCAAGTGCCTCCACAAGACATACAAGTGCCTCCACTTGAACAAGTTGCTATGGGTGATCAAGTTACAGTTGTTCCTCCACCGATGACCGATGGAGAGATAAGGGAAGCTTTTGTGAATTTAGCCCAAGCCATGACCTCTCAAGATAATGCCGTCACTTCTCAAGTCAAAGCTATTACAACCCAAGTGAATAGGGATATTGGAGCCCGAGTGCCTCAACATGCTAGCATTACGACCTCTCGTTTAAGAGACTTTACTAGGATGAATCCACCTATGTTCTTCGTGTCAAGAGCGGATGAAGACCCTTAAGATTTCCTTGATGAGGTATATAAGATTCTCTATGCTATGGGGATGACTTCAATTAAGAAGGCCGAGTTGGTGGCCTACCAACTCAAATATGTGGCCAAAACATGGTACACACAATGGAGAGATAATAGGTCACTAAGAGGTGGTCCGTTGAGTTGGGATATCTTCAAGAGGGCTTTCCTTAATAGGTTATTTCCTAGAGAGTTGAGGGAGCCTAGGTGGAAGAATTCATTAAACTTCGTCAAGGAAGTATGAGCGTACTTGACTATTCCTTGAAGTTTACTAAATTGTCCAAGTATGCTCCATCCTTATTGTCAAACCCAAGGGATGAGATGAGTAGTTTTCTTACAAGGGTGTCCTAAGACTTGGTAGAAGAATGTTGTTCGGTATGCTACATGATAATATGAACATATCTCATCTCATGGTTCATGCTCAACAAGTGCAAGAAAGTAGGCCAAGGAGAAAGAATAGGGTGGCCAAGAGGGCCAAGTCTTATGAAAGTGGTTCTTTAAAAGGTAGTCTTAACATTCAAGAAAATCCTAGGTTCAATAAGAGGTTTCCAATCAAGTTCATTCCAAATTTCACAAGGCTCATGATGAGAGGGTGTCTAACCCTATGTCTCAAAAGGGAAAAGTTACTAGTTCACCATGTAAGAATCCAACTTGTGGAATTTGTGATAAGAAGCATTATGGTGAGTGCCTTATTGGGATAGACAATTTATTTGGATGTGGCAAGAGTGTCCACAAGGTTAGATATTGCCATAATTTGAAGGGGCAAGACAAATGAAGTGGGCAATCTCAAGCTAGTGGTTCTAATGTTGATTCTCCAAGAAATAATCGCTTTTATGCTTTTCTCTCTAGGGGTAAACAAGAGAGTTCTCCCGGTGTGGTGACGGGTATGTTACAAGCATTCTCTATTAATGTTTATGCTTTACATGATCTGGGTGCTACACTATATTTTGTTACTCCCTTTAGAATGTTTGATATTTTGCCCGATATTCTAAATGAACCTTTTATGGTAACTACCCCGGTAGGTGAGTTGGTGGTTGCAAAGAGGTTATATAGAAGTTGTCCTATAATGTTGCCCAATAGAGTTACTCATGTTGAATTTGTAGAACTTTATATGTTCGATTTTGATGTAATTTTGGGAATGGATTGGTTGCATTATTGTTTTGATTCCATAGATTGTAGGACAAGAATTGTCAAGTTCAATTTTCCTAATGAACCCGTTTTGGAATGGAATGAGGGTAATTCTATTTCTAGAGGTCGTATCATTTCTTGTCTAAATACTTGTAAGATGATCTCAAAAGTGTGTTCATACCATATTTTAAGAGAGAAGGATGTAGACTCCGAAAATCCTCCCATTGAGTTAATCCTCGTAGTGAGGGAATTTACGGAGGTCTTTGTAACGACCCTAAAAATGAAATAGGTCAAAGTAGATCTTCACATGTATTCCATGCGTTAATATGATTTTAAATGATGTATATTAGCATTAGAAGTCAGTTTGTAAAGTTTGAAGTCAAACGTCAAGGGATGACCAAGTCATTTAGAAACTAGCCTTGTGTCTGTGCTAGTGTATCCTTGTCTTTGTTGCATGTTTTTAGGTGTTGTTTGGTGTCTAAAGCCAGTGGGGATGACCCTAGTGCGTAGAGGGACACACCAAGGGTCAAAACGTTCAAGTACGACTACCCGGGGACCACTCTAAGGGTCCCAAAAAGGACCCAAACGTTGGACAACGAGACTGCAAGGCAGCAAAGATTTGGACCCAAGGGCGCGTCGCGCATGTGACACTTGATGTGAAAATTTTTCCCTACAACGCGGGGCCAACACGAACCTTATTGTCCAAAATAATTTCCAGAACTAAGATCTAGAGGTGACCCCGCGATGCGCAGCCGTGTCCCAGATTTGGCCGCGTCGTTTTTAACACAAATTAGATTTTGAAAAAGGGTCCAATTGGTGAAGGGATATTTTGGGAACTAAGTGGATTATTTGTGGACAGTTTTAGGTAACATTAAACCCCATTTCACCCATCAAATAAAACCCGCAAATTCAAAATAAAAATCTCTCCAAACCTTTTCTCCAAAGACCTCCATTTTCAAGAAGCTTCTAGCTCAAAGGAAGAAGACAAAATTCTTAAAGTTTCTTCACCAAATTTCCTGGGTTTCTTCATATTGAGGTATTGTAGTTCATCCTTGACTCTTTTTTCATTCAAAGAGCCCATTTCAATACTTTTCAAAAAGGGTTTTCAAAATCCAAATTCTTCTATTTTGAACTCTAAGCATGGATCTTGCATAAAAATGTTTTAGTTAATGTAATATTATAATTTTCAATGTTAGTTGATCATTTTAAGTTTAAAAACTCAATGAACCCATGCTCAATCCAATTTCTCAACTTTTGGCTTATGAAGTGGGTTTAATGTGTATGGTTTGATAATGTTAGAACTATAGTTTTCTCCATATTATGTTGTAATTAGATATGTCCCTATTATGCTTTATTATGATGTTTTTGGTGAAATGTTGAGGAACGGTTGTAAAGGCATGGATGAAGGGTAAGTTGTTCTATCTTGGTTAAGTTATATAACTCTTGAGTGGTATGGTCAACCTTTGGTGGCGGTGTTTACTTGAAGTATATGAAGTTATATATGTATTGTGAGAATGTCCTTGAAGCCATGATATGTGAAGTGAAGTGAAGTGATGATTTTGATATGTATATGCATGGTATGTGTTAGAAGGTTGAAATGAGTATCTTGAAGGGTTTATGTATAAATGAAGTATGTATTTGATACGTGAAATATGATAATGTGTAAATTGTGCTAAATGTGGGTATGCTCTTGTCTAGAAGTCAATGTTGTGAATAATGGGTATTATGTGAAAAGTGTGCTAACATGTACTCACACACGCACTTGAATGCATGAATGAAGTCAATGAATGAAAATGGGAGATTTTAGGGTGGACACTCTTCGTGAGTAGAGATGAAGTGTCTAGACCATCCCTACTATTAATAAGTATGGAAAAGGGGGATTTTGGGGTGAACACTCTTCGTGAGTTGAGATAAAGTGTTTTGTAGCAACCTCACTATTCCCGATGAGCTTTCCAAAGATAGGTTGGAGGTTTGACACCCTTCGTGAGTTTATATATGGTTTTCAATATTCATCTCTTAACCTATAGTAAATGAATATTTAAGACTCCATGGGGGAGTTACGCTTAGCACCGAGAGGATTTGATGAAGGGGTCGGTACACTTTCTGAGTAGAGATTTTATATCCAATTTACCTCTAAAGATGAGTGCGCCTCGTTAGTAGAGAATGAGTTATTTTTAGCAATCTCCTCATCCCTTAACTATGCGCCCGCGTAGGTGTAGCTTTCGGAGAATCCATATAAAGGCTAAAGAATATGACCCTACCTTAGGCAAGTAGGGATCATTTATCTAGTAGCGGTTAATATCGGGATTCAATGTCTATCTCTCATAGTCTATGTTGGTTAAAGCTAGCCCCCACAAATGTATGTAAATGAACTAAGTCTTCTTAAGGGTGTACTACTTAGGGTAGGTGGTGGAATGGGACGCTGCCTATCCATTGCACAAGTAGACATTTGGAGGGAGTCTTGATGTGTCCTTATATGAAATTTATGAATGGGTCATTATATGATGTAAATGAAAGTAATGTGACTTTATGTTTAATGTTAAGGAAGCATGTTGATGTTATGACTTGTTGATGAAAGCTTAGTATGTGATGAATGTGATATGCCTATTGTAAGGTTATTGCTAAGGAGCACTAGTTGAAGTGCTAGTATGGGATGCTACTTTCACATTGCACCAAGTGTAAATTAGGGGTTGCCTTGGAGGATGGTTTTTAGGTGAAGTTCCTAAGTATATTTATGTTTCTATAGTTCTTTGATATTGAAAAGTGTCTTGTATAAATGAAATTAAGTATGCTTATCCTTAGTATTCTTAAGAATCTCTTAAGTAGGTATTGAGGAGATTGTATGGGCAATCCCCTTATGTCTTACTTAGTGGAGCCTTAGGATAACTTAGGATAGGTGTAGTGTAACACTCCGGAAATTCCATGACTTAGAATAGAGATTATTCTATTAAATAATGTTCAAAATGATGTTTCCAGACCTATATTAATGTAATAAGTTCATTTAGAAAAGGTTAGATCCAAAATGACAAAAAAAGACCTTGACGTCCGTAAACTAGCTAATTTGAACTAGTTGATGTCCCTGTGTTTGGTGAAGGTTTCGAAGTGTGAAATGAAGTACAAAACTTGTAAAAAGACTCTGGATAAGTAGTATGTAGTACAAGAGTCCAAACGTCTAGTAACGACACCCCAAGGACCACCCGAAGGGTCCTTGGAGAGGACCCCAACATGGGTATGTAGGCTGCCAAAGCCGCATATGCGAGCAAGATTGGAGAAGGCGGTGCGCGACGCACAACCTTCACGAGGCACTCTGCCTCAAGAATAGAGAGTCAGGCTCGCGATGCGAGAGTGACACAATCAGCACTGCCTCGACCCAATAATTCAGAAAAATAATGGGAACTGGCCCAGCGACGCGCATCCACTTCCCAGATTCGTTAAAGTCGTATTTTTTGTAATTTAACTTCATCAAAAGTCCCATTTAAGTGAAGGGTCTTTTGGGTATTTTATATGACGACTGTATATGGAAACTAGGTGTGTTTTAGACCACTTTTTACACCCTAAAACCTGATTCAAACGAATTTTCTAATCTCTCTCAAGAAACACTCTCTTTTCCAAACTCCATTAAAGAACAAGAAGAGCTTAAGGAAGAAGACGTAGACTCCAAGGTTTCCAATCAAATTTAGTGGATTATTCGTGTATAAGTTAGGGGGTGTTCAGTATTGGTATTATTTTCCCTAAGAGGTCCTTTCAAAGATAGTTTTTCAAGAAATTCAATTCTAGGTTTTTTACTCTACAAAATGGATTTTCTTCCTAACTCTAGATGTATAACTATCGACGGAAAATAATGGTTTTCTATGGTTGATTTCACACGAATTGTTGAGTCTTTGATTAATAATGTTTGAATCTCGTGTGATGCATGATCTCTCTCTAAATAATGGTCTCGATTGGGTTGTATTTACTACTTGATAACATGTAAACGTTGGGATTAGAACTAAGACATGAATGAACACTTTAATAACCCTTTACCTTATCCTACATTATAAATTGTATCTTGTTTATGAGTTGAAGAGTTAGTATTGGTTATGTTATTGAGTATTATCACTACATTGTTGTTATGATTGTTGTAAGTTGAACATAAGTTCTCAAATAAGGTTCTTGGAAGCAAGAGGTAAGTCTTCTAAAGTCGTGATTACTCTATGATGGTTATGTTACCCTATAAATGATAATGCTATGCTATGGAAATATGTATGATGTTTGTATGTGTATATATGTTGGCCTACAAGTATGTTAATTGTGAGATCATGAGACGAATACAATAATGTAAGCTTATGATATTCTCTTGTATGCTTTACAAAAGATGATTATTCTATGTTAATCTCACAAACGAACGTTTGGGATGAAAGGAAATTCTCACCTAATCCTAAAGAGCTTATGATCATGTTTATACAAGGAGTTAATCTCCTATGACTTATAATAAGATTTATGAACATATGATAAGTTAAAGGTTAATTAAAAAGGGACTTAAGATTAGCAGCGAGCAAACTAGATATGAGAGGTGTTCCTTCCCTAGTTAGAAGATAGGTTCACAATGAGTCTCATGAGATAGAGGCTTCCATGTAATGTGTAACTATGGGTCTCTAGTACATCTCCTAGTTCTTGAACTATGTTGACACCATAGGATACTAGCTATTGGATCAACCTAGAAAGCTAGTTCATGTTTGGTTCTATATTATCCGGTAGACCACCTTCTTTCGGTGTGGGGTTTTATGACACCGTATTCCATTTTTAGCTCACATGGTCTAATGTCGGTTAAGGAGAATGTTCCCTCATGTAAAACGAAAGACAAGTAAATGGACGTTGACTAGGGTGAATTGAAGATTCTACTTAGTATAGGTAGGGGTATGGGACTCTACCTAGACATTGCACAAGTTTACTCTAAGGGAAGTCTTAGGAGATTGGTCTTATGTAATATGATAACATGAAAGGTATGATGCTTATGATACATGTTGTTACTCTTATATAAAGTTAGTTACGTTGATGAACATGTTATTGGTCTATATTGCTTTATGAGGTGATGACTACTTATGTTACAAGTTATATGAAGCAAAAGCTTACTTATGGTCTCCTATCTTATCTACTTGGATGTGTGTGGTTATGGGGCTTCACATGACCATTGCATACTTGTAGGTTAGGGATGGGATTATTTGTAAGTGTTTTATGTTATGTTTATATGATCTATTGAATATGAAAATTTAACATGACTCTATGATAACATATCTTTGATTATGATCATGCTTTATGTTGACGGAATCTTTAATTTGTATATGTTCTATGGTATGTGCATTGAAGACATTCATATGACTTAGCATGCTTTCTAAAGAAAATAGATGATAATTTTTCATACATGTCCTTAAATGTTATGTGCATATACCCATACTTAGTACATGGCGTACTAACCCTATTAATTTATATTATTACAAATGTAGGGTCCGACCATTGAAGATTAAGAAGGTCGATTGAAGAAGCTTGGAACTCTTTCTCCAAGTGTTGGTAGGTCCTTATGTTCCGGGATGCTATCTTTCCATTATTCTAGCTTACGAATACTTTAGTAGATTTTAAGAATAATCGTATTTCCATTTATGTTCTTTGGATTCATTTATATTCAGGCCTATATGGCGTATTGAATATTTATTGGCTAAGACGAGATTCGTACTCTTTAGATGGTTTTTATATGTAACAACTATTAGAATATCATTACATATGTTTTCATGATTTCATATGGATGAAGTCTAATCATACTTCACATATTATTAAAATTTTCATTTTTTTTGCAATTTTAACTTATGAAATGTTATGACGAATGCTAAGGGCTTGTCTGAGTCCTCTGAGAGGACGACGACGCCGGTCGCTCCCGGGGAGTACTATCCGGGTTTGACAAACTATTGTATCAGAGTATGAGGTTAAATATCCTTAGGAGTAATGTCTCACTAAACCACATTACCTAGTGTCTTGTTCATGATTGTGAAGCGCACCACAATTATGAACGAGAGGCTATGTGATGACAAACTTGATACTATGTGTCTTTTAACATCTAATCCATTTCTTGGGGTTATAGGGGATGAACACAAGAAGGACAACCGCGAGAAGAGTAGCAGAACAAATTACGAATGCGGGAGCAACTCCCCAAGGCAATAAAGTTCCTTCTAAAGTGCAAGTTGTTGCGAATGATCAAGTTTCGGTAAATACTCCGGCCATGACGAATGGTAAGGTAAGGGCCTTCCTATTTCAAATGGCCCAAGCCATCACCACCCAAGCTCAGGCCATACGACACAAGCTAACAGGGAGGTCATTCCTCGAGAGAACCAATATGCTAGTACTATGTCTAGCCATATGAGGGATTTTACGAGGATGAATCCACCCATGTTCTTTGGATCAAAAGTGGATGAAGACCCCCAAGATTTCCTTGATAAGGTCTACAAGATCTTGTTTGCTATGGGGGTGAGTACTACTAAGAAGTCTGAGCTTGCTTCCTATCAACACGTGGCTCACACACGGTACAATCAGTGGAAAGATAGTAGGGTTTTAGGAGGTGGTCCCGTGATTTGGGGAGATATTCAAAAAGGCCTTTCTTGAAAAATTATTTCCATGGGAACAAAGGGAATATAAGGTAGTGGAGTTAATAAACCTTTGTCAAGGAGGTATGAGTGTTAAGGAATACTCCTTAAAGTTCATTAAGTTATCCAAATATGCTTTTTCTTTGGTTTCCAATGATAGGGATGAAATGAGCGGTTATGTAACGGGCGTGTCTGAAGAGCTTGAAGAAGAATTCTATGCAGCCATACTTAATGAAAATATGGATTTTTCTAGGTTGATAGTTCATGCTCAACAGGTTGAGGAAAGTCGTCTAAGGAAGAGGAAGAGGGAAGCTAAGAAGGAAAAGTCTTTTGAAAATAGTTCTTCTAAGAGTAGGCTTGATGTTCAAGAGAAGCCTAATTTCAAGAAGAGGATTTTAAACCAAGTCCCTTCAAATTCTCCAAGAATCGCAATGATAGAGGTTTTAAACCTAAACCTCAAAAGGGGAGAAATGTTGATCCACCAAGAGAAAGACCAACTTGTGGTAAGTGTGGTAAGAAACATGTGGGTGAATGCCTTGTTGGAACTAATAGTTGCTATGGTTGTGGCAAAGGTGTCCATATGGTGAATGATAGTCCTAATGTGAGAAGTCAAGATAAGGGGAATACCCAAACTCAACCAAGCGGTTCTAGTTCTGAATCTCCAAAAAGGAACTGTTTCTATGCACTCAAGGCTAAGGGTGAACAAGAAATCTTTCCCGACGTTGTGACGGGTATGTTACATGTCTTCTATATTAATGTTTATGTTTTTCTTAATCCCGGTGCTACCCTTTCTTTTGTTACACCTTTGGTAGTTAGGAAGTTTGATGTACTTCCCGATTTTTTGATTGAAGCTTTTTCGATTTGTACCCCAATGGGTGACTCTGTGCTTGCAAAAAGAGTCTACAGGAAGTGTCCTGTAATGCTTCCCAATAAAGTCACTCTTGTTGATTTGGTAGAACATGACATGTTTTATTTTGATATCATCTTGGGTATGGATTAGCTTCATGATTGTTTTGCTTCCATAGATTATAGAACAAGGGTAGTGAAGTTTCAATTCACTAATGAACC